>OZ026630.1:60360469-60482969 GCA_964020975.1 Hermodice carunculata | reverse complement strand
GGAATCATAAATAATTCCTCCAAGGTTTGGTCTCACAGCTACAAAACAGTTAAAGTCTTTGGGTAGGGCATAGGTTGCCAGTTTGCACTTGAGGTAGCCAAAAAACACTCTAACCATTCTCATCACAGTAATCATGGGCTAGAATGCCAGTGTCAGTATTACAAATTTATGTGTTACGCCTTTACAGTACAAGTCCCTCTTCAAGTTTCAACCTCCCCTCTCCATTTGGCACTTTAATCAATCCATCCATCAAAGCCATTTTTCACAACAGGTGACGCCCTATTCAGGCAACTGACCACAAGATGATTTTCCTTACAATGTCCAGTCTTGCCGAGATTTCAATGGGATATATATTCTAAAGCAATAAAATTGGAAACTGAGTTTAAGATTGCCTGAAAAAATGTTCAAGACTGTATTCAGTGCAAATTTATTTTATTATTACCCAAAAGGCCATGCTCGTGATGGGAGCGCTCATTTCAAGATGGCGTTGCCACTGAATGGTGGCATCTCATCAGCATACCACAGGAAAGGTATATCTGTGAAATAGAACTCTCGTATTCTTTTCTACACACCCACACCTAACCATAGGAGCTTGCTGGCGCTTGCTAAAATATGAAGTAGGCATAGCCTAAGATGCAAGCATCAGCATTACAAATTTATGTTCTTCAAATTGCAAGATCAAAACGCAGGCCGACTGTTAGCCTTTTTCCCCGTCCTAACCTCCACTCACCATGGGGCACTTTAAAAGACATTTTCAAAGCACCAGATTACGCTACAAGAGCTCAGTGGAAAAGTTGCAGCTTGAGGTACAGAACAAATCAGGGTGTCAAAGTTGCCATAAGAAATGAGCTGGAGCCAAAGGACATTGCCACTTTAAAAAACATTGAGATCCCTAGGGAAGAAAATTTCAGGCTATCTTATACAGGAAACCAATGGAAATAGTTAAGTTTTCAAGTTTCAATTGCATTCTAGTACCCCATTTTCAACATGGCGACCATACTGATGCTTTCCGAAATACACATCATAAGCATGTTTTATTTCACATCCAAAAAAAACATATTCTGCTTAGAATCATGCAAATGTTTATTACAAGAAAAAATTCTGATAGATATCCTTGCAAAATACATGTCGATCATGTTTCATAAACTAGCATAGCAAGTCCTCTTCTCTCTTTTTCTCAATCTCAGTCCATAATCAGTGAAGTGTTTAAAGTGAAAATGGGTGCCCAGCTGAACCATGCAAGTATCTATCAAAAATATCAATAAAAGAAACCTCTGTTTATGGCCTGTATCCAAGCTTCCACTTAGTTCCAGGGATAGTGTAGAGCATGAGCCCAAATCTGGGACAAAATAAACCTATGCTTTATTCCGTATACTGGTGGCCACGCCAGTTTTTTGAGGCATCACAGTTTTTGAGGCACTGACTTTGTGGCCAATTGTCGTAATGTCAGAAATAATTAAAACAGCTTTGAAAAATATCAATTATGCTTACAAACTTCCCAATATTGAATAAATTAAAATTTGAACACACCGAGCAGTCAGGCCTTGACTAAGATCACTCAGCTTAGCAGGAAAACTGACGTGCCACAAAAACTGGCCTCAGGAGCATACACAAGCAACTTTGAGCTAATCCATCCCCCTAGCTTCCCTCTGATCTTGTGGTTTGATGGGAATGACAAAAAAAAATCTAATTCAGGTTATTTACTACAATTATTCAGGCAAGGAGGAATACAACAGTAGTGTTGTTTTCCCATGTTTAACTATGACAGCTATTGCCCAGATTGAAGGTGTTGCAACCTGATTTTTCTGCTTCCCAAAGCGCTGCTAATTTTGGTCAGGTCGAAGTGTGATGAGCGTAATAATGGTCCTATCTAGGTCAGCAGTGGGTGGTGATAAGCGGCCAGAGCGGGTTGGAATGTTGAACATGCTCTTAATGATCAGGAAAGCTTCCTGATCATTCAAGATCGGGAGTACATCTGGGGTGAAGTGTACACAGCTTATCTTAATCCTAGGTTGATCATGGTTTGGTCAGGTATGATCAGGGTTACATTGTAGGTGAACCAGGGAGAAAATCCTCCCACTCTGATAAGGTGGGGGGGGGGGAGTGAGCGTACAGAGGGGGATAGGTCTGGACTTGAGCAGGCCTGTAGAGAGCGTAGGTTGATCAGAGATTGTTCAGCTAGAGTGGAGATGGGTTACATGTCATAACTTAAAAGGATTGTGACTTGGTCAAAGAGAGCGTGTGTAAAGCTGGTCTTGGTCCTGTGTTGAGAGCATCTGAATTACTGATCTTTTTACTTTTTTAAGCAGGTTTGGAAGCTGTCTATGCTCTGGGCTAGTTTTGGGGCTATGGAGAGGTCCGGAGTAGAGGGGCCTTGTAGTATGAAGGGGGCTTAAATCCGTCCGTTGAAGCCATTTCTGACAACAGGTGTTGCGCTGTTCGGGCAACTGACCACAAATTGATTTTCGCTACAATGTCCAGTATTACTGCAATTTCAATGAGATATAGATTCTAAAGCAATAAAATTTGAAACTGAGTTAATGGTTACCTGAATAAAAGTTTGAAACTGTATTCAGTGCAAATTTATTTTATTACCCAGAAAGCCATGCTGTTGATGGAAGTGCCCATTTCAACATGGTGTCGTCCACCAAATGGTGGCTTTTCATCTGCATACCACATGAAAGGTTTGTCTGTGAAACACAGCTCTTATCTTTTTTTTTTCACACACCCATGCTTAACCATAGGAGCTAGCTAACACTGTCTATGATATAGCCAAATTAGCGTAGGCATAAATCGTAAACACAGTTACATGCACACATACAATTTGGGAATAAGGGTTGTCTAGCATAGAGTCTTTGCATAAATCTTTTCAATGGTGAATTGAAGAGTGTTCAATGTAAAGATAGATGTACACATCACACATTTGAGGAATACTGCAACAAATATGTCTGACAGACTGGGCATTTTCAAAATGAAAAACTCAAATCAATATTTTTTTAAAGGTAAATATATTTATATGTATTTTTGTTCAGGTTCATGGGTACATTTTTTCATTACTTTAAATTTAATTAATAACAACAAATAAAATCTGAGGAATCCTGGTTCCTTGTTGGCAAAGTATGAAAAACAAACAAACACAAGTACCTATGAGCTTTTACAATGTTACAAGAAACCAATTTTTTAATGGGTGGCCAGAAGGGAATCACTCACTACAGTGGGCTCAAAAAAATCAAATTAAACATCAGTTCAGACCTTCTGACCCAATAGTTATGCATGTACTCAGAAAAAAGAGAAAAAACGCTTCTGAACTGTCAAAACATGTACTAGCAAGTCTATAAATGAAACTGCATCATTTCAAATTTGGCACTACGTACAGGGACAGACCTAGGCCTAAATATTTGTTGCCAAATCGTGAATAAAAAAAGTGATCACTACAGAATTCCACCAAACTCTTACACAATTCATATGAAAATACGTGATTACCACAGAAGTATAGACCCCCTGCGAGTAAAGTTAGAACTCCAACTGTGGGTCACTTCCCACTTAGTTTGACATTTGTTTATGTTGTGCAACCAGCAGATTGGAGTGAAGTTGTCCACCTAAAAAGCACATTTTTAACTTGAAAATTGCAGTTGATTGATTGATAATGGCATGTTTGAAAGATTTGGGGCCTTTTGAAGGCATGTATTGCTTATTTTCTTGATCGTGACCGATCATTCTGGCTGAAGCGTTGCATGCTAGTGCTACAACTGAATCAGTCAGTAACGTGAGCTATGATTTTGCCCTCCTTGTGGTTAACTTATGTCATGTCAACACAAAAAGCTATCAGGATTTGTTTACAGAGTAAGTATACAACATCATATCAACTTTTTGTTGAATGAATATTGCTTGAGTATTGGATTTGAGGCTCCTATTCCAAGTCACGATGTGTTGTCTGTACCCATGCAAAGTACTGCGGCACTCGTGCCATTGACTGATCAAACAGTATATGTGCTCTAATAGATAATAAATGGGAGATTATGAGCCATATATTTTACACGATACATGATAGACATAAATGTTTCTTGTCATAGAGGTTGTATGTTGTACACTAACAATACTATGCAAAAGTAAGGTAGTGTTGCTTGCCTCTTGTCGCGGGTGCCATTGAAACGCATGTAGTGGTCATGGCCAGTGGTCAGCGATTAACCCACAGTTCAAGTCATGGGTCAAAAGTGAGATTACAGCTCATGGGTCAGAAAATCGTGTATAAATAGGCCATTTTCAAATTTCTTTTGCAAAATGAATGAAATATTAACATTTTGCTATTGGCACCAGCGGTCCCTGTACATCTACTCCACATTCACAAATACATGTAATGTTGCAGTATTACCAGTAGACCCCACTTTTTTTTTTTCTATTGACAACTGTTGTCAAGATATTACAGACAGTGGAATGCACAGATGTGGATGTTGTATGTCACCATACAGGGACATATCTGGGACTTCAAAATTTATAGCCAAATTGGGAATGAAAAAAATATTCATTGCCAAATTTGACCTAAGTCTTCTATATTCATTTTAAAAGAAATTTGCCATTTGCAAATTTCTTTTGCCAAATGAATGAAAATTATCATTCGACCTATGGGACCAGCAGTCTCTGCCATAGTGTTAGCCAAAAGGGTGTCCACATATCTGTGGGCATCCAGATATGAAATCTGGACAAGTTTAACATTTTGGACGTCCAAATTTCAAATTCTTGTAAATGACATATGCTATTAAATCTGTGACCATGATCGCAGAGCTTCAGTGACATGCTTTCTATAAAGCTATACCCGTTATTTGGAGGGGGAAGACCAAAAGTTCACTTTTCAGGCCAAAGTTGCTTGTGAGAAGCAGATGTGGATGTACTCCAAATTTCTAGTATAGAAATAATGGGAACCTTTGAACTGTTGTTTTTTTTTAAACCCTGTGGAGGCCTGTTAAGGTGAAAACTTTGTGGTGTGCGTGCAAATGTTAGCAAAGCAAAAAATCTGGCTTTATCATTGCAGCAAGTCTCCATGGTCTTGTATATGAACTTTCAGATCACCAAAACTCAAATTTGAAAGAGAAGTCTTACATGAGAAACCTAAGTTAGAAAAACTGGACAGTGTCTGTATCCACTTCAATGTGGCATACATTTATTTGAGTATGGTAATGAATCAGCTTTTGCACAGTCATTACTCTATTGGCTGAGGCAACCTTGTATAGTACAGAGTTCCCATTTTAGATAGTGTCATTACCATATCCAAACCGTAGTCCTAAGGAAACAAGTCCAAGCCAATTCCGACCAAATGCAATGTTCTTTGGTATGTTTAGCTGAAGCGCATGAATTTATAGTTCGTCTGTACCCAAAAGAGACCAAACCCTACATCCAAAGGTCCATAGGGTAAAAAAACATGACAAGAATGCAAAAAAATTTGTTTAAAATTATAGGCCTATTCCAGTAAATTGGCGTGATCAGGTGCATCATTCATGTGCATATATAGGACTGTACAATTCATGAAAAGGGAACAAAATCTGCAGCACAACAGAGAATTTGCAAGCACAGGTTCCAAATAGGTTGAAAATATCAATAAAATTCAACATTAAAAAAGTACTAGTTGCAACCACTGTCTCAACAATGATCATCATCATCCATACAAGTCCACAAAGTGACACTAACACGAACATCAATCCATCAAAAAAGCCCCCCCCCCCCCGGTCTAAAATGACCATCAACACAAGAATCGGAACAACCTGATTATACAATTTGATGTGTTTTAGACTGGTAGCTGAAGGCATGATGTTGTTTTAGAGGAGATAAACTAAGAGGATTTTCAAAGAAAAGTTTTTGAATGTGCAAATAGAGTGGTCAAAATTCAATACAATGTCAGAATTTGCAAGTACACTGGTTCAAATGTCAAACATCAGCCAGAAACAAGTGACATCAGGTCTCAAAATGCAAAACAGCAGTTAAAATTTGCAAGAACAGTATTCAAATTGCATAACAATAGCCAACAATTGTAAGCATAGCAGTCAAATTTCAACTATAGTTTCCAGATGTATTTTTGAAAGGAAATTTAAATGTTCTGGAAAGCACACAATTCATCTGATGGGTCATTTATTAAGGTAATAATATAGAATTCCATAGATGTAGTATGCCATTGTAAGTCATGTGCAAGTCAGCTAAGAATGCAACGTGTGTGATCTCAGGTGGAACTGGAACAGAGTGCAGTGAGCAACTTTTCAACACAACAAACATTACTGGCCTGTACAACTAAACAGAGCTTTTTCTTTTTCTCCTATGGTGTACAAAATAAAATGTAAACAAAGATTTCCCAGATATCCGGTACACACTACATATTCCCGGGAAGTCGTTAATTATTCAGTCATACAACAAAAACAATGAGCATTCAAGATTATAATTAATTTCTGCTATTGATTTGGCTACTCTGAACATGGGCACTGAAGCAAGTTTGTTTTGTTAGCCATATGCCCTTAGCATGGTAAAACTACATAACAACAGCAAGACTGCATTTTATGAACATGAGTTGAAAAACTTTTTTTTTTTGTCTGTTTGTGGCTACAAAATGAAGAAATTCCATGAAAACTTCACAGAGCAGGGCCAGAATTTCACAAAATTTTGCAAGAATCTATTTGGATTTTTGCCTACTGACTTCCTTTCAATGAACGATGAGTTTCATAGAATCTTTGTGAGAATGGATTCTTGGATTTTTGCCAAAATTCTAGCCCTGCAGAGGCAAAGCTACATGCTTGTTTTGAGCAGTCAAAGCTGGAGGTGTTAAGTATTGGCAGGTCTCATATATTTATAAATTTTGCTTGAGGATGACATTCGTGTCATTCATACTGATTTTCTCTGAACTTTATTTGTTTTTAAACCGATACATTTTAAAATAAAGTTACATAAAAACTATTGTCCTCATTTTGAAGTGAATGAATATTGCTTGGAAATCATTTAATGCTGTTTAATTGAGGAGCAGTTTTATGCATTTGTTTTCAGTACAATGCTGTGACTTTAATGGGGGGCATTAAATGTTTGAGTTAACAGCATTGAAGAACAAACTTTGAAATCCAATAACTTAAAACCGCTAGCAATTATTTTTTCTGGAATGAGAAAACTGCTGCTGGGTATTATATATTTTTTATATCTGTTCTTTTCAAGCTAAAAAATATTTTATCAAAAAGCCAATTTACATATATGCATATATGGAATTCCGTACTAATTCATAAAATGACTACAAATATTACATTAATACCAATTATTTATTTTATTTTTATTTCCATCAAATCTAGACATCCCTAGCTAAGATCTAGAAATTTTAAAGTTGCTTTATATAGACATCAGCATTGGATACATCCGACAAAATCAAAGTGGGCTTTGTCAGTATTTGCCAGCTTCCACTTACGTATGACTTTAACATGAAACTGGCCTTCTTGTGACACATCAAGTATTTGCCATCAATATGGGAACAAATCACCATGCCGTGATATTATTTTATCATAATCTCATGTCAGGAGTAATCAATGTGATTGGATGGGCTTGGTTGTACCAAGAATGTAGCCTCCTTGGTTGTACCGTAGGCAACATGCTGTAATTGCACAGCACAGTTTCATGAGTTCACTTTGATGGAAATATCTGCTGTACCATGGCTGACTTGATAATATGGAGAAAAAAGAAAAGATTTTGTGACAAAAATTTCGGTGCAATTGCTTGTGTTCAGCAGTCACATTCTTTTTACCATTATATTGTGTTGTCCTATGGCAGGTAACATTTGTGTCAGAACAATGACGCAACTCTTTGCTAGTTGGTAATAATTATATAATAATTCTGTGAAAAAAAGGTTAGCATGCCTGACACTTCAAGCTTTGCTTTTGGTGCAAAGGTTGCCTGAATAACATGTATTTATGATTTTGCCTCACAAACTTACTAGAGTCACTTTAAAGTTATAATTTAAAGGTGGAAGAGGGTACACTAGGAGAGCCAAAATGCTGAGAAAGGGTCACTCTCGGCACTTTTTGCCTAGAAATGCCGAGGAAATTTGTACAAAAATCCTTTTGGCAATTTTGCCAAGAAAAGCTGAGGTCCACTGCAATGCTACTGTCCCCTCGGCATTTCTCTACAAAAATGCTGAGAAAAGCTGTGGTACCTTTCTCCCTTATTTTCACCGATAAGTGCCGAGGTAATGGCTAGAGTGAAAGGCATCTTGGCATTCCTCTGCATTTTTGCTTGAGAAATGCCTAGGTATGGATTGGAGACTTGAATTCCTTGGCGTTTTCCAACATTCTAGGAAGAAGATATACATGACAAGACAGACACAATTTATTTATTATTTATACTGGGGAATATGAAATGTTCCTGAATGAATGGTTTGCATCTCTCATATTCCTTGACTTGGTTAAAATGTCACTTACCAGCAGGTATTAGGGATTCTCATAAATAGTAAAGGTCAATCATTTATGTTATACCATGAATAAATGGTGTCTGTCTTGTTTTGAAATACCCTACAAAATGCCTACCAATACTTCTCATGAATAGCTTCTTCTTAGAATGTTAGAGGCCAAGGTATTCAAGTCTCCAATCCATACCTAGGCATTTCTTGGCAAAAATGCTGAGGAATGCTGAGATGCTCTTCAGTCAAGACATTACCTTGGCATTCCTTGGTGAAAATGTGGAGAGACACCGAGTTAAGGAGTATGTTGAAAGGTACCTTGGTGATTTCTCAACAAAAATGTCGAGAAACGCGGAGGTAAGAATAAGGGAGAAAGGTACCTCAGCGTTTCATGGCATGCCAAGAAATGCAGAGGGGAGAAGCATTGCAGCAGACCTCGGTGTTTCTCTGCAAAACTGCAGAGAAGAGGATTTCTGTACAAATTTCCTCAGCATTTCTTGGCAAAAAGCGCATAGAGTGGCCCTTTCTCGGCGTTTTGGCTCTCCCAGTGGTATAGTGCCAGGAAGGGTATTATGCTTGGACTGACAGAGGTAGTTTTTTGGTAAGTTCATTGTAATTGTAAAGGATTGATGGGAAAGTGAATAATGTGAAATAATTTAAAATTGAATTTTGACCCACATATTTCAATCAATTATTCAGTAATTATTCTTTCTTTTTTTTTTTTTTTTTTGCATTCCCAGACAGCTACCTAAGTGATGATTCTTTAGTACATATTCCAGGTGAGTCTTTTTACGAATTAGAAAAGTTTTTTACCTCTGCAAGGTGGAAAGGTCCTGTCTGATCTGATATGTATTTATGTCACAAAGTTCCTACACATCTTGGAATGGACCTCAACTTTACAGTTGTGTATAGGGCATTGGTTAGACTGGGGAGACCTCGTTTGCAGGGAATTTTTCCTTTTGAAATGCTGTCTTTAATAGATTGAGGGCAAAACAAGCTCGGGTGACGAGTGTGTAAAGCAAACAAGGTCTGGGCAAGGCCCAAAGGTTCAGACCATAGTCTGAAGAGGACACTGTCTGAGGAAAAATCTGCTGGTGACATTATCACAAGCCTTTGAATTGAGATGTTTTGTTTGTTCCTCCATTATGGCCACAACTGGCCAGGTGAAAGTTATCACCAAACTCTCCAGCACTGGCACCTCCTCCCACTCAATGGGACTGGAACCACAGCTGCAAAATTGCATTTATGTACTCTGGATCTATATAATACAGAAAAGTATTTTGAGTGTTGTTAATGAGACATTAAATTTTCAATACAAAATGTATTAATATCTCGGAATGTGCAAGGTATATATGAAATGTTTTATTTCAAAGACATAAGCACTTTGCTACCTGGTTTATGATGCAACCTAGTTAGCATCGTAAACAGTAAATTATTTATGATAATTTGCATCATCCTTTCTTTCACGGTGTACTGTCTTTGATGTTTTACATAAAAATTGCTACCTGCAAAATTGTTCATATGTTCTGTATTCAGTATAATGGTATTTTAAAGGTGCAAAATAATTTTTATGTACATGTACTTGGAACGATGCAAAAAAAAAAAATTGTAATGGATGCGACTTTTGTATTAAGGGTCTGTCCTATGGGGGGACCCTTTCTGTTTCAGGGTGTCCGTTCGACCGGCTGTGCACATTTGCGTAACTGCAATATCTACAGTATGCCTCCATGTATTTTGCTCAAATTTGGCAATATACTTACATTATATAATTACCTGGCAAGATGAACTGATTAGATTTTGGTGTCACCATGATGTAATTTGAGCAAGTGGCAGCATTATAACATGCTCATTAGGGCTTATTACCACAATATCTTCAGAATACTCCAATGTATTTGCTCAAATTTGGCCGTATGTATGCTTAGCATGGCAAGATGAACTGATTAGATTTTGGTGTCACCATGACCTAATTTGAGCAAAAGGCAGCATTTTTACCTGGTGGACCCTTCAGTCAACGCTTTGCATTGAATTTGAAGGTATGTCTAGTTTGGTCACAGATGGGTGCATCAGTATAACTTTGCCTCCTTACAATTTCTCGGTTGTCTAAATCCTCTAACAACCATGCCATGTGCACGTAAACATTTTCTTATGTGCTCTGCAAATGCTGCAAATTTATTTTAGCTTGCAATTTGGATAGCAACATAATTGTAAAGGATGTAAACACAAAAAGTTAATGATCCAGAGACATTATCTCAGGGAACAGGGAGATGAGAATCTCCCTGTTGGAGATGGTCTTCTCCCGTGGATACTCACAGAGAAGAAAACCCCTGTGTAATCCCACTTATGAAACAGTGAACATGACCTAACATCAAACCACATGCCAACACAGTCACCTGTGATGACTGGCACAACCCAGTCCTACTGTCCAGTAAGGCTGAACGTGCTGGTCAACCCATAAATGATGATGTCACAATACAACGTAACGTCTAGATTTCCCCTAGCAACATTATGCGGCCCTATATAAAGGCCATGCACACAATGCAGCATTCAGTTTTGATTGAACCACTTAACTATGGAGTTGAAATATTTCAACTCTTTGTACTGCTGGGCATAAGACCAGAGTTATGCTCAACCTGTGGTCAATCATTACTCATTAGCCTCTGATGAGTCCAGTGAAGTACGAAACGCGTCAGGCTTATTTGGCACACCGTGTATCTGTTCTTATCAACACTTGCCTAGTCTTCTCATTGCTCCCTACAATTAAGTGTGTATTTCACATTCAGTTGTATCCCAGTCAATGTCTGAAGTTTAAAGCATATTGCCAATTATTTTCTAGTAGCCTATCATAATAGAATTCTTTCAAAGTGATTTTGTGTAATGTAGGTTCAACTGTTGACCCATTTAAAAAAAAGTAGCATAATATTCTTTGCAGCTTCCTATTTCATAACTAGTAGGTACTTTATGATGCAGACTAACTGATTTATACTCTTTCACAAAGGTCATTCGTATACAAATAACATCTATAGTCAAGTTACTGTTGTAAAAGATGTACACATACACTGTATGATATATATGGAAAATACCAAGTTTGAGGGGAGGAGTGATTGTCCAGGCCTGGACAACTCTCCCTTTCCAGCCCCATTGGTTCTCTTTTTACAAGCTGTTGGGTGGGTTAAAGTGAATGAAGTACAAAAGTTGAGGTGACGGTCTAGACCATTGATCTCCCCAGTAGTTCCTTTGCTTTTTTTTTCTGAGCTGTAAATAGGTTTGAATAGTACAATTTATACAAAGTTGCAGGGGGGGGGGGGGTGATTGTCCAGGGCAACTGTCCTCCTCCCCCCAGCTGGTTTTTTTTTTCTTTCTTCTTTTCTTTTCTTTTTTTTTTTTGCAAGCCAGTGCATATAGGTAATTAGGGCATATACAAAGTTTCCAGGAAGAGGTAAATATCCATGCCAGGATGAGGGAATTGTCCAGGAGTGGAATACATTTTCCTACAATAACTTGCCTGAGGAAGAAAACTTGCCCTAGGAAAACTTGCCCATGTAGTAGTGGGGGAAGTTATCCAGGGTGAAAGTTATCATGGTATATGGGAACATTTAATTCAAAATGTTTCATTAACATCATAAAGTTAAGTATGGTTATGAAACTTGAAATTGCATCTAGTTTAGAGACATTCATGTTTATGTACGTGGTCGAAAAATTAAGCAGGTGCATGCAAAGTGCCCAAGTGACTAGACCTTGAAATGGATATAAAAACATGACCCAGGTCAAATCACATATTTTGTATGCATTATTATAATATTTTAAAAAAAATAGTTTTATCCAGCCTATAAAATAACTGTGGTCTTATAAACATGTAAAACATGAAAAATTAAACAACATTTAATATACAGTATTGTGAAATACCTGAACTTACTTTATTTCATTAGTTACGGGTAAGTTGCACTGGTGCCTGTCCACAGGCATGTTTCTTTTTACTGCTAGTTTATCCTCTAGAGGGCTCCCTAGTTATTTAGGTTTGGTATTCGAGGACTTCTGCATCAAATAGCAAACCTGATATCCAGTAGGGTGCATATACAGTAAAACCTCCCTAACACCCTTGGTACCGGAAAAAAAGTGTTCAGTATAGTGAGGTGTTCGGTATGCATTGGAACTGGAAGTATATATTTGGGACTAAGAAATCGGGTTCAGTATAGAGAGGTGTTTGGTATACGGAGGCGTTCCGTTAGAAAGGTTTTACTGTGCTATTCTTATCGTTTTAAATACTAAATAAGAAGGAACCATAAAATCTGATATATGTTTTGGGGCTCATAAGAAATGTGTTGGTGTTATTGTTAAGGGCATTAGCTAAAAGTGAATGATGTGGAGTATTAGAGGATCAGCAGTTTGTATTGCTGTGCTTGCTGTTTAGCCCATCAATACGCCGTATGCATATCTATTTACCGCCACAAAGCAAGGGTTTGACGCCTGGCGATCACAGGGGACGTGCGGGTCACATCACTGTGACAGACTGGCCATATGCTCATTTCTCACAAAATTAGCATTTTTTTTGAGAAATTTAAGTTCACAAATGCCAAACTGGTATTCATCTTGTACTTCGCGAGCCATATATAAGACAAATGTCCATATACCTTTAGTAAGTATTCTGTATTTCCAAAATATTAGTAATATCCCTCTTGCCCCCCACAGGTACCAACCTGTATCTCGCCATATCTCACCAAGCAAGACTAGGCAATCAGGTATGCAGTTGGGTGGGAACTTAATATGCATATCTCCTATTCATGTTTGCATGCACATCATTGTTTAATTGTGGCAGTTTCATTATGGGCTTTTGGACCCAAACTTAGCGTTCAGTGTTCATCATTGAAAGATGTTTGGATGTAACAGGTTTGAAAACCATGTCTGAACACAATATAAAACAACATATGAAATAAGTGGTACCCCAAAAGGTGTTTTGATTTTGGTCAGTGGCAAGTGTCTTGCAATGCAGGTTACTTGTATTAATGCGTTGTCATAGATTCACTCATTCCAGAGGTGGCTCTCACTGAACCACATAAATGTCAATCTTTGACTCTAATGAAAAGCAGTACAGCTCTGAAATTAAGTTAGATAGGTCTATCTGGTTGAAAAGCCTGGGGGAGGGAAAATCTGCGCTTTAAGTTAAACAAATAGTTTGATGCTGTGAATATGTCATCTGGTCATACATACATACATACATGTATACAACATTAGGTGGGTTGCATTATGGGCACTGGATGAACTCTATAAAAGTGTGTGTGGGGGGGGGGGGAGGGGGCAAAGTGATCATGGTGGTATTTGTCCCCAAAACATGGACACAAAGGCAAGGAAGCAGCCGTGTAGCTTCATATGAAAACAGCCCTTGCAACTATAAGGGCCAGATGTTTCCTATATCTTTGTAGAGTATTGTTGACTTATCATGATTATATATGCATATACCCAGTGTTGTTGTTAAACAGAGGTGAAGATGAAAGGCTATAAAAGAGGCTATGGGGTGACTGGAAAGAAGACAAAGGAGATCAAGCCTGCTGTTCCAGCCATGCAGCCAACTGTGCATAAACTCCCAGCAAAAACAGAAAAACAGAATAAAAACAAGGAGGTAAAAAATTTCAAACACATGTACATATTTTTATGCCCCCCTTCGAAGAAGGTGGGGCATATAGCGTTGCACATGTCGGTTGGTCGGTCTGTCGGTCGGTAGACTGTGGTTTCCGCACAATAACTCAAGAAGTTTTTGAGCAAGGACTTTGATACTGTATAGGTGTATCATTCTAGTCAAAAGCTAGGCAAAGTTCGAAGATGGGTGACCTTGACATAATTTCCAAGGTCACAGTGGTACCTGAGTTAAATTTGGTTTTCCGCACAATAACTGAAGAGGTCTTTAAGCTAGGACTTTTATATTGCACAGGATTATAGTCCATATTTGGGTCTAGATGAAGTTCGAAGATGGATGACCTTGACCTCATTTTAAAGGTCATAGAGCCACTTTACTGAATATGGTTTCATGCTTTCTGCATGATAACTTATACCTTGGAGCTAGAACTTTTATATTGCACAGCTTTATGGTTCTCTGTAAGGGCTAGGTTGATTTTGAAGATGGGTGACCTTGACCCAGTTTTCAGGGTCACAGAGAGATTGTAGTTAGACTGTGGTTTCCGCACAATAACTGAAGAAGTTTTTGAGCTAGGACTTTGATACTATACAGGTTTATCATTCTAATCAAAAGCTGGGAGAAGTTAGAAGATGGGTGACCTCGACTAATTTCGAAGGTCACAGTGGTACCTGAGTTAACTTTGGTTTCGGCACAATAACTGAAGAGGTTTTTAAGCTAGGACTTTTATATGGCACAGGATTATAGTCCATATTTGGGGCTAGATGAAGTTCGAAGATGGATGACCTTGACCTCATTTTAAAGGTCACAGAGCCACTTTACTGAATATGGTTTCACGCTTTCTGCATGATAACTTATACCTTGGAGCTAGAACTTTTATATTGCACAGCTTTATGGTTCTCTGTAAGGGCTAGGTTGATTTTGAAGATGGATGACCTTGACCCAGTTTTCAGGGTCACAGAGAGATTGTAGTTAGACTGTGGTTTCCGCACAATAACTGAAGAAGTTTTTGAGCTAGGAATTTGATACTATACAGGTTTATCGTTCTAATCAAAAGCTGGGAGAAGTTAAAAGATGGGTGACCTCAACTAATTTCCAAGGTCACAGTGGTACCTTAGTTAACTTTGGTTTCGGCACAATAACTGAAGAGGTTTTTAAGCTAGGACTTTTATATGGCACAGGAAAATAGTCCATATTTGGGGCTAGGCGAAGTACGAAGATGGATGACCGTGACCTCATTTTAAAGGTCACAGAGCCACTTTACTGAATATGGGTTGGTACCTGAGTTAACTTTGGTTTCCACATGATAACTGAAGAGGTTTTTAAACTAGGACTTTTATATTCCACCGGATAATTGTCCGTATTCAGGTCTAGATCAAGTTTGAAGATGGGTGACCTTGACCTAATTTCAAAGGTCACAGAGCCATTTGGTTGAATACTGTTTCTGCATGATAAGTTGCATTTTAGAGGTAGCACTTTTATATTGCACAGCTTTATGGTTGCCTATAAGGGCTAGTTTGAGTTTGTAGATGGGTGACCTTGACCCAGTTTTGAGGGTCACACACAGACTGTAGACTTCCTTTTTTTTTGCACAATAACTGAAGAAGGTCAAGTAAAAATGAGTGACCTTGCCCTAATTTCCAAGGTCATAAAGCCACTTTGCTGAATATGGTTTCTAAATGATGACTAATTTTTCAGCTATAACTTTTATATTGCCCAGGTTTTTAGTCATTTTTTAAGGGCTAGGTTAAAGTATAAAGATATGTGACATTGATGTATGATCAACCTTCACTATTTTTGTAAGGTCACGAGTGCCCCATCTACCAATATCAATAGGGTAGCGAGGGCAAGGGTAATGAGGGAGTGGGGGGCATCTATGTTTTACAAACATATCTTGTTATAGATAAGTTTGTTCCCTGTACACAGAGAAAGGTCTGGCATGTGAATAACCACATCCTAACCATTGGAATTGGGTTTCACTTAAATAGGATGGACATGTTTTTGCAGGGTTTAATCATGCTATTTGCAAGGTGGAAATCATGGAAAGTCCAAGGCAAAGAAATCAAAGTCACTTTTAGTCCTGAAAAATCAGAAATATTTTTTCCTGGTCTTTTAATTTTTACCTCAGCTGACTTGTCAGTCAGCTGAGGTTTTTTGAGGGTCCGTCGTCTGTCCGTCCGTCCGTCGTCCACAATCCACATTTTCAACTTCTTCTCCAAAACCGTCAGCCAGATTCACTTTAAACTTGGTGGAGATGTGCCTTGGGTGGGTCTCTACCAAGTCTGTTCAATTGGTCACGGTCCAGTGATTTTTGGATTTTTTATGAATTTTTTTGTTCTTTTTTAGGTAAATCTTAAAAAATCTTCTTCTCCGAAACCGCTTACCCAATTGCTTTGATATCACACAGGAACACTCCCTGGGACTCCTAGTTCTTAATTTGTTCACCAGGTGGCGCTGCAATTTTTTCCTAATTCTTTATGAATTTTTGTGTGTTATAGCTATTTTCGACTTCTTCTCCAGAACCGTCTCTCAGATTAAGCTGAAACATGGTGGATATGTTCCTTGTAGAAGGGTCAAACAAAGTTGTTCACTATGTGGGAATGCTGCGGATACCTGATTTTTAATGATTTTTTTACCTCAGCTGACTTGTCAGTCAGCTGAGGTTTTTTGAGGGTCTGTCGTCCGTCCGTCGTCCACAATTCACATTTTTGACTTCTTCTCCAAAACCTTCAGCCAGATTCACTTTAAACTTGGTGGAGATGTGCATGGGTGGGTCTCTACCAAGTTTGTTCAATTGGTCAGGGTCCAGTGATTTTTGGATTTTAAGTGAATTTTTTTGTTCTTTTTTGGGTAAATCTTAAAAAATCTTCCGAAACCGCTTACCCAATTGCTTTGATACCACACAGGAACACTCCCTGGGACTCCTAGTTCTTAATTTGTTCACCAGGTGGCGCTGCAATTTTTTTCGTAATTTTGTATGAATTTTTGTGTGTTATAGCTATTTTCGACTTCTTCTCCAGAACCGTCACTCAGATTAAGCTGAAACATGGTGGATATGTTCCTTGTAGAAAGGTCAAACAAAGTTGTTCCCTAGGTGGGAATGCTGGGGATTCCTGATTTTTAACGATTTTTTCAATTCTGGTACTTGTCGGTCAATGCAGCTTTCCTATTGATTACTATGTAAGTCAATGGGCATTCTAATGCTAATTCACATTTTTGACTTCTCCAAAATCGTCATCCAGATTAACTTCAAACTTGGTGACAATGTACCTTGGGTGGGTTTCTACCAATTTTGTGCAAATGTTCATGCTCCAGTGATTTTTGGATTTTTAATGAATTTTTTTGTTCTTTTTTTTTCGACAAAACTTAAAAAATCTTCTCCGAAATTGCTTACCCAATTGCTTTGATATCACACAGGAAGACATCTAGGGACTCCTTGTTGTTAATTTGTTCACCAGGTGGGGCTGCAGTTTTTTTCTAATTTTTTATGAATTTTTGTGTGCTTTAGCTATTTTCGACTTCTTCTCCAGAACCGTCACTCAGTAGCATTACCAGGTCAAAATTTGAACTGCATGATAAAGTCTAAATTTTGATTTGGTTTGAGAGAACTTGTAGAGAGAAACAAGAATCTGTTGGAATTTTTGTTCTAAGTGTCTCCATTCCAAAGATATGCTCGTTCAAAGGTTCCTGAATTACCCTATTGTTGGGCCTATTATCCATGGCTGGAGGGCAAAAACAATGGACCCCCTAATTATACTATTTTCTGCAGTTGTCTTTCATAACTTTGTCATTGTTCAATATTTTACATAGAAATTTGGCATACAGGGGTTTTCAGGCGTGCTGAGTTCAAATATAATATTTTTTTTGGATGGCAGATCAAGACTTAACTGTCAAATTGGCTTAATTTGCATATTAATCAGGTACACTAAAAAGTACGTATAATTAGCAAATAAGTACCTAACAATGCTCATATCTCTGAATGCTAATTTTCATCAAAGGGTCAGTTACTTTTGCCTCACTATTCAAGTCACAAATACAATTGCAATTTATCATGAAAATAATGATAAAAATGTCAACAAAATAATCTAATTTGCATAAATTAAAATAACTTAAATGGATGTTCAATCGGAGCTCAGTATGCTGTCCAAATCGGGAGCGACATCACAACTAGGCTCTGAAGTAAGTCTTATGGCTTTAAGTAGTTCAAGTCTTTCAGCTTAATGTCATCAACATTACAGAATCCTCACAAACTTTTACAGAGACACATTTTATTTAATAAATCATACAATGTTATGGCACACAATTTAATAATTTCAATTTATAATTTTCAGTGCCACGCTCCTTCCATTCTTACTAACGCCGACTCAGTGACTGTTGTATACTTTCCATTTCATCATGACATACATCTGAAGACATTGTATTTGCAAAGTTGCAATTTGTATTATTTCATAAATAACCTTATTCTATTCTGTCTTCTGTAATAATATAAATAACATTGTCATTTGTGTAAAATCAAGTGTTCTGTGTCATTGAAACACGCAAAAAAGTTGAATCCTCTCGATGATAGAATCTCAACAATTTCAATGTCTCTGTGCTATTTAATTCCCATGTTTTTTCTCCAATATAAACCTTATCTGGATCCTTCGCCATCACATTCACTGCAAGATAAATTAAACCGTGTTTTATATAAAAATTAGAGAATGAAATTTATTTTCTGTTCTGTTGTTTTTTTCTGAAAAAATAATTTATTCTCTCAGATATCAGAAATAGTAAATGAAACATTTTTATTATTACTTATAAAATGAACATAGCCATGATTAGTGTACTGCAGTCTGCAACTTGCAATTGAAAACTTGATTTTGAAAATTTATCCTGACTTCTGTTCATGTTGGGTAGTTCACTGCTACTAGTACTACTACTAGTACTAATTGGGTTAAGAAGTATGTCTATGTATCATTAATTCAACCATAAAAAATATCTTCCCCACAAATTAAAATAAATCAAAATGATTTTTAAATTGTGTAGTTTTAAAATAAATTATTTAAGTATGGAAATAGGCAAGCCAGGGTTTGCATTAGCAATTTTTTTCAGGGGTCACAACTTGAGGCAGAGTCTAATTTTCAGCATTTTTTTTTTTTTTTGCAGTATTCACAGAGAAAATACAAGAAGTAGTGACCCTTTGAATTTTGTTGAGGGGGTATTTCATGATTTGAAAAGGGCAATTTACCCCCAATTGAAGGTAAATGCAAACCTACATTTTATTTTCGAACCACAAAACTTATTTCGTTTGAAAAACTTGGTGATATGAATGATCATCTGATCATATAAGTATGGATATAGGCAAGCCAGGGTATCTAGCACCAAGGCCATGACAGAATTATGGAAAATACAACTCATTTTAGCATAAAACTACTGGATATCTTCATTAAATTAATATAAACAACCTTGAAATCACAGTTAATACTGCTGAAAGTCATAAACTAATTCTTATGTGAAGATTTTGACGAAAAAAAATCGAAATTACGATCGAAAAGCACGGCTCCCAATTATCGCTCATTCCAGAATTCATGCTCAGTTTTGGTCCAGAATTTCTTCAAAATAGCCTATCGATCATTTCAAACAAGATATTTAAGGAAAATTATATCTTTTTCAACTTATGCATGAATATCAGCGGCACAAGAAACGTAATTTTATGTTTATTGCGCAAAATTGACATGCATGTCCGCATTCGCCGATTATTGCTCAATTCTCCCAACTGTTAGTGTCGCCCTAGCGGCAAAGGCACGGAACTACTACTACGCGCTGACGGCAACATGGCCCTTTGAACAAGACATTTTAAAAGCAAAAGCCGCGGCATTTAATATCATTTTCTGAACATAAAAAACACACCGTTATTTTCAGAAAAGATTGAAGCTTATAATTATGGACATTGCAGTGTTTGCGCGGCATTCTTTCTGGTCTGAATTCTCACTCAAAGTTGACCCTTGAACTTACCTCGCCAGGGCGATTACTTCCACTTGTAGTATTTAAATTTTGCTTACACCAATTGAAAGCTCATATTGTGCTCTGATTGGTCCATGAAGGTAAAATATTCCATGACATCATTTAACCACGCCAGAATAGTTTTTATGAATGAATGTGCCTGGGAACCCGGGGGAAAGTTGACCCACGCCGGCTTGGGTGAGAAAATGGCTGAACTGACGCACTACTGGATTTTCACTCAGCCATCATACCAGTTGAATATGAGATTATACCCATAAAAAATATATGAACAGAAAGCTTAAAATGTGGTGAATCTAATGATATAAACTTTATTATGATGAATGGTAAAATGAGAATGATATGAGCATTGTTAGCTACGAAAGTCAAGCGGAGAGACCGCTTTCACACCTAGGTCCACAGCCGCGCTGGGGCTCAGTGGTAATGCTACACTCAGATTAAGCTTACATGTGGTGGATATGTTCCTTATGGAAAGGCCAAACAAAGTTGTTCACTATGTGGGAATGCTGCGTATTCCTGACTTTTAATGGTTTTTTCAATTCGGCTCCTTTGGGGTAAATGCACCTTTACTATTGATTACAATGTAAGTCAATGGGCATTCTAATGCTAATTCACAGGACAACTGACACAAAATTTACTGTTTACTTGATAACTTGAGATCTGTTTTGAGTTAGCTACACATGTTAATTATTGTGTATGAAGGTCATGCTGAGACAGTACATGAATGACCTTGACCTCGTTTGTGGGGTCACAGTGCAACATACATGAATTTTACTCTTCATTATAACTTGAGAACTACTTGAACTTTGATGTTGCACATGTAAGTGTTCTTCTATAAAGGTCAGACTTACTCAGAACATGGTGTCCTTGATCCTTTCCCAAGTTCATAGAGCTGCAAGTGTGATGAATGTCAAGATCAGCTGAGGCAAGAGCTGTTCACACAGCCCTCTTGTTAATATTTAGCCTGTTGAATGATGTATTCAATATGTCTGCACCAGAGAAACTTGTTTTCAAGTGCATAACTGTTCATTTGGAAAAGTTTACGACATGCATAAGGTAGGCTCGAAAAATTATGTAATTTGCTATCTAAAAAAACACAAAAGCTTGAGCACAGTGGCCAGGTTTAAAAAAAATATCTCCTTGATCTAAAATCCTGCCTAGATGGAATGTAGCGTTTTTAAGCGTCTAGTTTTTTTTTGAAAAAAAGGCTCCCAATATGCAAATAAGGAGAACTCAACATGCAGGGCCATCTGTACTGTGAATTCTAAAACTTTTTTTACCTGATTCCAGCCTGAAGCCACAGAATGTGTCTGAGGTAGCAAAAATTCAGACCTCTATGCATGAATTGCCACCTAAAGACAAATTTTAAAACTTTTTTTTTTAAATTGGGGAAGTGCATGTATTTCTCCATGGACTGCATTCCGATTGGACACTATTGGAGATTGAGAAAGGGTTTTTACCTCAGCTGACTTGTCAGTCAGCTGAGGTTTTTTGAGGGTCCATCGTCCGTCGTCCACAATTCACATTTTCGACTTCTTCTCAAAAACCGTCAGCCAGATTCACTTCAAACTTGGTGGAGATGTGCCTTGGGTGGGTCTCTACCAAGTTTGTTCAAATGGTCACGGTCCAGTGATTTTTGGATTTTTAATGAATTTTTTTGTTCTTTTTTGGGTAAATCTTGAAAAAATCTTCTTCTCCGAAAGCGCTCACCCAATTGCTTTGATATCACACAGGAACACTCCCTGGGACTCCTAGTTCTTAATTTGTTCACCAGGTGGCGCTGCAATTTTTCCGTAATTTTTTATGAATTTTTGTGTGTTATAGCTATTTTCGACTTCTTCTCCAGAACCATCACTCAGATTAAGCTGAAACATGGTGGATATGTTCCTTGTAGAAGGGTCAAACAAGTTGTTCACTATGTGAGAATGCTGGGGATTCCTAATTTTTAACGATTTTTTCAATTCTGGTACTTATTGGTCAATGCAGTTTCCTATTGATTACTATGGAAGTCAATGGGCATTCTAATGCTAATTCACATTTTCGACTTCTTCTCCAAAACTGTCATCCAGATTTGCGTCAAATTAAGTGGCAATGTACCTTGGGTGGGTTTCTATGAGGTTTGCTCAAATGGTCATGCTCCAGTGATTTTTGGATTTTTAATGATTTTTTTTTTTTTTTTTTTGACAAATCTTAAAAAATCTTCTTCCCCGAAACTGCTTACCCAAATGCTTTGATATCGCACAGGAAGACATCTAGGGACTCCTTGTTGTTAATTTGTTCACCAGGTGGCGCTGCAGTTTTTTCTATCTTTTTTGGTGAATTTTTGTGTGTTATAGATATTTTCGACTTCTTCTCCAGAACCGTCTCTTAGATTAAGCTTACACGTGGTGGATATGTTCCTAATGGAAGGGCCAAACAAAGTTGTTCACTATGGGGGAATGCTGCGGATTCCTGATTTTTAATGATTTTTTCAATTCGGCTCCTTTGGGGTAAATGCACCTTTCCTATTGATTACCATGTAAGTCAATGGGCATTCTAATGCTAATTCACATTTTTGACTTCTTCTCCAAATCCATCATCCAGATTTACTTCAAACTTGGTGGGGATGTACCTTGGGTGGGTGTCTACCAGGTTTGTTCCAATGGTCATGTTCCAATGAATTTGTATTTTTTTAATTTTTTTTCAAAAATCTCTACAAAAGTTTTTATAGGAAAACTTAACATGGGAATTTCTTGTAATGGTCATAACTTTAATAATATTGACCAGATTTACTTCAAACTTGGTGGGGATGTGCCTTGGGTGGATCTCTACCAAGTGTGTTCAAATGGTCACGCTCTATTGATTTTTGGATTGTTTAAGAAATATTTTGGTTTTTTTTGGGGGGGGGGGGCAAACCTTCAAAATTCTTCTCCTCTGAAACCGCTCACCAAATTGCTTTGATATCATACATAGACACTCTTGGGGACAACTTGTTCCCAATTTGTTCACCAGGTGGCGCTGCAATTTTTTTTAAATGAATTTTTTGTATGGTTTTGCTATTTTTCACTTGTTCTCAGAACCATCCCTCAGATTAAGCTGAAATGTGATGGATATATTGTTATGGAAGGGTTAAACAGTTGTTTATTAGGTGGCACTGCTTTGGATGCCTGATTTTGGAGGATTTTCAATCTGGGTACTTATCGTTCAATGCAGCTTTCCTATTGATTACTACGTAAGTCAATGGGCATTCTAATGCTAATTCACAGGACAACTGACACGAAATTTACTGTTTACTTGATAACTTGATATCTGTTTTGAGTTAGCTACACATGTTAATTATTGTGTATGAAGGTCATGCTGAGACAGTACATGAATGACCTTAACCTCGTTTGTGGGGTCACAGTGCAACATACATGAATTTTACTCTTCATTATAACTTGAGAACTACTTGAACTTTGATGTTGCACATGTAAGTGTTCTTCTATAAAGGTCAGACTTACTCAGAACATGGTGTCCTTGATCCTTTCCCAAGTTCATAGAGCTGCAAGTGTGATGAATGTCAAAATCAGCTGAGGCAAGGGCTGTTCACACAGCCCTCTTGTTATTTTTTGTTCAATAAAAACAGCGTTTTATGGATGAATGCATGGATAACCTAATAATCTTAATCTTGTTCTATGCTTTTTTAGTAAACAGATGTCTTAGGGATAGTTCAACATTATCATCATTTTTGAATTAGTACTTAGGGTACTAAATTTCATGACCCTCCTCCCTCCCCCCAAATTAGTACTTTAGAAATGATGATTTTCCCCCCAAATCAGAGCAAAATTGCACCAAACAGGCCAAAAATTGACCATCATTTTCCATATCCTGTCAAAGTGTACAGGCCCATTTAACCCCCTCCCCCCTTGCGTACTGTAAGTTCTAATTCAAAAATGATGAAAATGTTGAACCATCCCTGAAGTAAAGTTTATTAAGTTCCAGTGCATTCCACATTTTAGCAAACATCTAACTAAAGGTTGGAGCAAATCAATACATAGGATAACTTTTGTGCACTAATGTGACGGAGAAACACAAATGTGGATTTGCTTATTCAGTGCAGTGACAGCTCTCTGCCCTCCAATCTATTTTTGAGATAGCAATCGCTTTGCACATCCGGCAGGAACTGGCAATGGCAATAGATGCTGGAAATGTGCAAAAGTTTGCCATTCTTATCTATTCTATATTTAGTGAAAATATCAAAATATGCATGCGCAAAAGGTTCTCCATTCCAACCTATTCCATATTTTAGCAGTATCTATTATCCACGCTTGTACATTTGAAAAGGTAAAGCGGCACCATTTAAAATCATTTTCCCCATGATCAGGGTTGTAACAGGACTCTTACAAGTGCAAGCATGCACTCAAGAATACACACCTGCATACCAAAATGAAATATTTATTTAAAAAAAAAAAGGAAAACGTTGATAAATGGTCATAAAACTATGTACATGTATATTGATAACAAGTGTGCAAAGCCTATTCTGACCTGTGAGGAAACTATTTTTTTTATATACAGGTAGGTTATGAGTTCATGACCCCCAAAACATACATGTAGATCAAAGAAATATCAGATGCACAACTTGAATTTCTGTGTATGTGACACAAGGGTATTAATTTTTGGAGAGCCAATTGGCATTTTTTAAATTCTGCATGTACACAGCACACTTGGAAGAAAAGTAAGAACATTTAATGTGAAAACCCCTTTTTTTTGGGGGGGGGGGGACCTCCGACAATCAAGTAAGGCCAATGATGAATATAGAGGGAAATTCTCAAGTTACTACAGGTTATTTTTCCAAAAAAATTTTGAAAACTAAATAAATTAGCAGCAAAAAATTGTTTTGTACACCTGTAAGTTAGTGCTTGGAAAAAAATAGTAAAGGACAACAACATAGGGTAAGTTTATAGGAGGTATTCATATTTAACCACATTAGCTACACATGCAGACCTACTATGGCCCCATCAGTTGCTAGACAACAAAACTATGCCTCTGCCACGATGAGGTTTCTTATACCAGTTGTGTTATTTAATCCCTTTACAAAACTACACCATTTTGCACTCCATATGTGCTCTGTGGACCAGGGAAGGATAAAAATTTATAATTGTATTCTTACTTGCTGCTATGGAGACAAAGGATGAATTTGTTGTGGGCTTTTAGATTTAGTCATTTCCGATAACAGACAATAAAGTGTTCAAAAACATAAATCTGACATGCCTACATGGATGATCTTGGGCCTATTTTGTAGGTCAGAGGGAAGACTTAAAGAAATAGGGCTAGTGGGAGCATGGATTCTTTAGATCTAACATGTTTTGACTTTTAAAACAGCATAAGTTGATTTGTTCTGCTCAAAACTGAACGCCATTGTAACTGCTTACGAGGAATGATGTGCCAAACAAAGTGTACTTTTTTATGTAGCAGGTGAAGAATACTAATTTGAGCAGCAAGGCTGAGAAAGAAAGTAAACAGTCAGGGAAGGCAGCCTTGAAAGATTTATGTCTGGAGGACAAGAAACGCATTCAGAATCTGATACAGGAACTTGCCAGGTGAGCAATTTCGCTATTTATGTTATTTTTAATACATACACATTATACAGGGTTGTCGTGAGGGAAAAATTAGAAGCTATGCCTTTTTACCCATGTTTTGATTGTCAGCTGTGTCAAAGCAATTTGGATCGAAAAAACACAATTTTACCTGATTTGTGACAAAATACAGCTTTGTGGGGAGCTTTTTAAGCTTTATGGTTAAGCTGAAAGCTTTATAGGTTTTTAAAGTGTCAGGAATTTTTTATCATGTTATGTGTATAAACTTTGTTATTCAATTAGGTGAGGGCTAGTGGTACAGGCAAGCAGCAGGTCTTGCACAGTAGCTTAGAACAGGTGTGTATAATTAGATAGTCATTATGTACAGTGACAGTAGGAGGGCTAACTTCTGAGGGACCCAGTACAGGGCTCAGTACTTGGCACCAGGCCAAGAATGTCCAAGCCCTGAGGCTAGTATTAGAGTAGCAGTAGATAAGAGTAAGCATGAGCAGTAAGTCAACTTAAAGTGCCCAGTAAGTCCAAGTCACCCCCCAGTTGCTTACAGTAAGACTAAGTCACCCCCCCCCCCCCCAGGTCATTTAAGCTTAGTCAGATATTATCTTGGCCAGTTAAGGCTCTGACCCTATATAAGGCAAGCAGGGGCAGAGATCGGTTGTGAGAGAGAGAGGGAGAGAGAGAGAGAGAGAGAGAGAGAGAGAGAGAGAGAGAGAGAGAGAGAGAGAGAGAGAGAGAGAGAGAGAGAGAGAGAGAGAGAGAGAGAGAGAGAGAGAGAGAGAGAGAGAGAGAGAGAGAGAGAGAGAGAGAGAGAGAGAGAGAGAGAGAGAGAGAGATTTTGGACAGAAGTATTTTCTGGTGCATATGGCAGATGTTAGAAGTTGAAGATCCACACTGAATAACCCAATTGCATGGAAGCATTGTTGTCAATACCCAACAAGTGGTGGCAGCGGTGGGATGGACCTTATAGGGGTCCTCGTTTTTATTAGGTGAAAACCCCAACAAAAGCTTTATGGTGCCAATTAGCTACATGTACAAAAACATACATATTTTAGAGGTAGAGGGTTAAAATGTTGCTTGTCTCATAGATTAGGTAATAAGGAACACAGTCACATATGATTTTGCCACAGCCATGAGGATATGTTAACTTTATTTGAAAGCAAATGTGAAGGCACTGTTGAATGATGACACGGTGAGTGGGATGCCTTGTGTATTACTATATACACACATAAGAGAGCGCACACAGCAAACAGACTTTTCAGTTCGCCTGTGCTTCCATAGATGCACAGACATTGAAAGAAAGTTGCATCCTTTGGGACACACTAGCACAACAGTTCAGCTCAGAAGTGAGTGAATTCATTTAATAAATTGTAAATCTAGCAGCAGAAAAACAGCAGGTTTTTTAGATGAACACAGTCTTGAAAACTGGAATTGAATGCTTCACAGGAAAGCTGTCTGTCTGTCTGATAGGCAAATTATACAGGTGTGTCATAGTTTTGAAGCCAATGTATTCTAAGGCTTACAGTGAAACTTCTTTTTGTCATAGTTTTGACATTATTAACAATTGATTATAATTATAATAAATTGTTAATGATATAGTTTTAAAGATATTCAACATTTCAACTTTTGTATGTCTCTTATCAGCTTTATTTGAAATGCTGTCCCTCTTGTCCAGTATTCATTGGATGCACCTGCATCACAAACATGATAGTTGTTGTTACAAAGGCATTTTTAGCTTTAATAGACTTGAATTTTCCATGTGACCATGACCTTGGTCATGCATCCATTGTATTCAGTTACCCAAGACCTACAAATAAAAGTTGCGACAGCATATCTGTGCATATCTATAGTTTTGAAGCTGTTCAACATTTAAATTTTCATGTGTCTTTAATCATAATTTTAAATGCTGCAGTTTTTGCACCTTTTATAATAAAATGTATAAATTTCTATTGAATGGAGTCTATGGCTATAGATTTGAAGATGGGAAAGGTTAAATTTTCAGCTGCCCATAATTTGTATAATTTTAAATATTGAAATGACATCTCCGTCAATTATAACTTTGAATATTTTCAACATTTGAATTTTCATAAATTCCAAATAACAATTTCCAATGGTACAAATTCAGTCTGCCATTCAATTCTCAGACAATCTTCAGAAATATATACATAGAAGATGGAACTGCATTTCTTTAACATTACAGTTTTGAAGCTACTCAACATAGAAATTTTCAAATGTTCCTAGTCATTACAATTTTGAATGCTACACCTTTAGTTCCTGATTTCTTGGATGGATGCACCTGATGCACAACCATTTTGAAGTGACACCTCAATCTATGATAGCTTTGAACACTTTCAACTTTTAGATTAAATGTCCATGATCAGCTTAATTTAAAAAATGAAGACTGAGGTGAACTGCTCATTAGATGGGTAGGTGTGTCAAAGATATGTGTGAAACCAAATTTTGGGTCTATCTTTTTGGTAGCTTTGAAGAAATAAAGCATGTAAAGTTTTGATTGCCACAATTTGCATAGTTTTGAATGGCAGGACTGTTCTATATAGTGATAAGGAAAAGTACAATTTCATCCCATAGGCTACAACAGTGAAAATCTAGAGTTTTGATTTATCATGGCATCCTGGGAAAATGTCAGAAAAATTTGGCATTAAAGGGTGAAAGCAGAAAAGAATAAAAAATCATAGGATATTAAAGGAGAAAGTCTGCATTGGTGCAGACATAATTTTATGCTTTAAAAATTGACAATCATCTGACAGTGATTATTACATTTTTAAAAAACTGTTCAAGTATAAATTATTGTCATTCATTATTGGCAGATGCGGAGCTGAACTTAAGATATCAGATTTATTAGGCAGTTAAATATAGGATGCTGTAGAGTGGGGTGGGGTGGGGGGTCAATTCCTGTAAAAAGAGTCAGGGGTCCTCGGTGTCCTATGGTCCATCAAATTTTTGTACAATGTGCCAAAAGTAGAAAAACTCAGAATGTACATAAAATCATGTACAGAAGAAATAGAAATACAATGCTAAATAAATGTTTGATCCCAGTATTAATGTTCATGTGAGAAGTTTTGTAGAACCTTGGGGTGACAGGGTTAAGGAGGTACAGTGCAGGTGTTACCCACTCACTATGTGAGTTGAAAGGCCGGAATTAATACAGCCATGTCTGACATGATGGTATTTGTCACTGGTTCATAGCAACTATTTTTACACCTGGTGGCCATTGACATTCCATGGAAATGACACCAATTGGCTGTACAGGTTTCTCAAGCAAGATGTGTGCCTCATATTTCTCCAGTTGACCACATGATCCCTGTCATGGTTCAGTGAATAGCTCATGGGAAACTGACAATTCAGTATCACATTCCAGTGAAAACATGTTGAGACTGGTCACAATCAGTGGACAACTAAAATATTAAGCAATAAGTGAATGAAATGATAACTTTTATCTAGATTAAATTACCTTGTATCATATTCTAAGGTTCTTGTATGTTTTTTCATAGTGTAAGGGATGTTAACACGACTTCTTTTAGTAGTTTTACTATTTTATATTTAATGCATACTCTTAGCTTACTTAACCCCCCCCCTTTGTTCGTAACAAAGGGACACGTGTGAGTGTGCTCATCTTTATAAAAAAAATGCACTCTCTTCATTTTTACAACTTTATGTTTTCCATGTGGTTCAGTTAAATGAAAATAATGAATACAAATGTAAACAAAGTTCAATTGATTGGTTTGAAGAATATACAGCAAGTAGTACCAGAGATACAGAGAAAAATTTTTGTTTCATATCCTGGTTCCATATTTGTTGTACATAGATTAACATGGTCAAATGAAAGTTGCTTCTTTGTTCATTCGGGAAAGTTTGAAAATATATCAGTTGTATTTATTAGGAATCAAACTTTCAACATTGGACCAAATTAACAACATATTTCAACTGAAATTATAAGATAATATCACAAAGTACAATTTTTAAGGAAATAGATTGCGTGTACATTATGGTTTAGGACAAAATTATGTAATAATGGATCAGAATAGCAGGATGTGAAAGTGACATATTGTAATGGAAGGTTTTATGGCAGGTCATCTCTCATGCAATACATTACTTGTGTCCAGCTCATTTAAGCACTGGTCATGTCATTGATTGTTTTTAAACTTATGTACTATAGAGAGGAATAAAAATGCCTACTTATTTCCTTAAAAAATCATGATACTCCTGGATTCATTCAGAATTTTTTGAGAAATGAAAAACTCTTCAGTTGAACTGTTAAATATGAAGTACAAGTAGTTCCCAGTAATGTGCTGAGTTTAAAATATTTAAAGGAAAAAACTGTTGTGGAAAGATCAAGAAATAAAAGAGATAAAACATGTAGGGTTGACACTGGACAGCTAATCTGTCCTGACGCAGCACCCAGCTGTCACAGGATGTCATTTTGAGCTCAGCTGACCTGTCAGCCAGCTGAGTTTTTGTGAGGGTCTTTCGTCCGTCATCGTCCGCCCACAATTCACATTTTCGACTTCTTCTCCAAAACTGTCAGTCAGATTCACTTAATACTTGGTGGGGATGTGTCTTGGGTGGGTCTCTACCAAGTTTGTTCAAATTTGGATTTTTTTTGATTTTTTTTTTTTGTTCTTTTTGGGGGCAAATCTTTAAATTTTTTTTTCTCCGAAACCGTTCACCCAATTGCTTTGATATCACACAGGGACACTCTCGGGGATTTCTAGTTCTGAATTTGTTCACCAGGTGGTGCTGTGATTTTTTTTCTATTTTTTGTGTGATTTTTTTGTTATTTTTGACTTCTTCTCCAGAACCATCACCCAGATTAAGCTGAAACTTGATGAATATGTTCCTGGTTGAAGGGTCAAGCAAACTTGTTCACTAGGTGGCACTGCTGGGGATTCCTGATTTGTAACAATTTTTTTAATTCAGGTAGTTAGGCCAGCCTTAAAAATATTTCTGTTTCGTATAACGCGCCCTGTGTGCACAAAACGTTGTGGTTGGAATATTTTTTTCAACAGTGCAAAAAAAAAATTTTCAGGCTTGATTTAACGCTACTCGCATGTCCCGTGTGGCAGTTCTGTAAACGCATAACGTTTGCGTACCTACCATGAAATTGATGAATGCTATCGGTACATCGTAGTAAATTTGCATATACAGTATTGGCAAGTTCCTTGCAGAAAAAGTGTTCCTAAATCAAATTCAAACGAAAATTTTAATATTTCAAATCAGAAATCAAGTCATTGTGCGCAATGTCGACATCTTTCCTGCAACTGTACACAAACAGCTGCTTTGGGCATGTGGTCTGACGCACAACACATCACTCGGTTGGTCCATGGAGTCACATGCAAAAATGAGCCAATCACGGCTCGTGTTACAGTGTTTTCATGACTTTGCCCTGTGAACATGGGTGAATCTGCCGTAATTTACGGAGGGAACACACAAACGGGAAGCTTTGTTTATATTGCAGCATGCGAAAATAAAGATTCCAGTGTTACTTCAGTACTTTCCGCCGAAGCTGGCGCTGCAGTCCACGCATGCGCATAGACGCGCAAACTCGCCTTGCGGGGTTCATGCTTTGGGCACCATTGTGAATGAATAGAGAGGACACCACTTTTTAATGCCTGCAAAGTTGTAAATATGTATATATATAGTTCGTTTTTTATTTAGCGATTGGGGGGGGGGGGGGTAAAGATCACTGTGCAGTGTTTGGGTGTTGCAATTGAAGAGGGAAGGCGGGATGTGAATCTTTGTTGTTTCACCGGATACCAGCTCGGCAGCCTCAACGCGTCCGGCGGATCCACGCCATCTCCAGAAAAGAGAAACCCACCGATAACTGGGTTGTTTGTAGTAAGCATTTTGTAAATAAGAAACCCTCCAAAGATAGCAACAATGTAGACTTTGTACCGACATTATTCATGGGAAAGCAAGAGACTGGGGAAACGCCAAAACCATCATGCGATATTTCAAAGCGGTCATTATACTGCATTAAATGGCTTGACAATCATTGATATCGACTCTACTTTAGTGAAAAGATTGGCTGAAGAAACTTGTCAAAATTTATATACTCGTCTTAACTGCTCTTAAGTGGTCACCCTGCAGCAAACAAGTTAATCGTCTGACAATAGTGGGCCACACGTAGCTGCTACCCCACTGCGTACCAGTAAGTCACTGTAGCCGTTTCAGCCTCAAGGTGTCATAATCCCATTATCAGGTAATGAGCGCTACCCCTGGCTTGGGCCCCATGGGGTGTGAAATACACAAACGTGCGCTCTGTGTCTGGACAGTCCTACTGGCATTAACTGTTACGCTTTCCTTGTCATTTTACTGCTTTCCCATTATTCTGATAGAAATTAAATTTTCATATTTGGGCAAAGGACCGTTTTGGTACTGAGTAGATATGATTTATAAACAATGAAATAATCCACGAGTAAATCTGCCTCAATCATGTGCACTTTTTAAGCGAAAGTTGTGCTGCTGAGTCTCGCCTTGGCAAGGTGACTGCCGTCTTGCAAGTGTCAATAAAATGACGAAACAAAATTAATATTCTGGTTATGATCACAAATATAATGTAACTATTTTGATACATATTAAACAACAGTAACAAGTTCCATCTACAAAGCAGAACCATGCTAAGACCGAGTAGAAAAAAGACGCAACTGACCAGGAGACACAAAACTTTTTTCACTTTGCCGGCTCTGAATACCGCATCTGCCCTGTCTAACACCCTTCGCATAGGTAAATTTTCAATGTCCTTTGCTTTCACGTTTATCAATTCTCCGTTGGTTAGATAATCTGTTACAAATCCAAGGCTGAGTTTTGGTATAACGGCAAGTTTGTCAGTCCATTGGTCGCCACACCCATTACATATGTCCGCAAAGTGATACATTCATTACCGACAGCTTGATCTGATGTTACTTTTTTGCGTTAGTTGCACACAAAATCCTGTGAATGAGGCTTGCTTTTTTTCCCATTCATCTTTCTCCCAAGATTTTGTAATATTTCCTTCAGTTCTGTGTTTGTTTTTTTGGCGAGGGCGAGATTGCCCTCTGTATACATGTTCTCAGCCATAGGAAATACACTGTGAGTGAATGGACTCGCGTACCCGACCCCCGCAAAAGCAATTTTGGCCGCGAGAGGTCTCTGAATATCATTTGGAAACGCAGCGCCGCGTGGTGGCGGCAAGGACTGAATTGCAACCGTTATTTGGAGTCACAGGCAAATACGCAAAGGTAGGGGATAGCGGGAATAGCCTAATGTGTCCCAAATCAGTCGGTGAGACTGGGTCAGTTCACCGCAAATCCACCCTACGCTGTCACTTGCGTGTGACTGGAAGTCATGTCAAGGCACCTATTTTTTCCAACACTGTTAGAACCCACCGATAAATGGCATTTGATGTTAATTTGCAGATGAATTCGCCATGCAAATTTTATTGTATTTTGATGCTGCTTTGACATCGTTGGGGAAGATCACACTGACTGTGTCGGTGAGTAGTGTGACCCCGCTCAGCAAACCAATAATTACTGCCGGTACCTTTGCTATCGTAACATAATTGTAGTGTACGACAGTGAAAATGTCTGCTTGTGTTTACAGAGATAAAGTTCTGATGAATACAACTGCGGACCAAGTAATTGTTTAAACTTGGAATGTTTATCAATTAACGATTATTATCACCTAGCGGCGCCCCACGCACGTGCTGCGAAAGCTCTGATTTTTCAAGTGATTAGATGACCCCCCCCCCACCCCCCGTAGCCAGCCTTGCAAACAACTGCAACTTGTAACTGTGTCATGAAAATTTGAGGAATAGAGGAATAGAGTTCCCAGCGAAAAAAAAAGTTGTTGCCCGACCGGACAAGTACCTATTAATTTTAACTTGCCCGAGATTAAATCTGACTTCACCGTGGAGCAATAAAACTCTTAATCCACGTTCCTGCACATACACACAAAAGAGGTGTGTTCATGACTTGTAATATTTGCTCTGAACCCTCATCATACACCCCTCCCCTCCCCTGCTGTTGTCAAGTGAAAATAAAAACTACACATTTGTATTTGATATCTTACTCTTTCTCTTCTATGATATTTTTAAAAAAGGGCAACTTTATAATTACGCTAATCCTTTGTTTCTTGAAGCCCTGTACATGTACATGTTTAAAATAGCGAAAGACCCACCCCAATTCAAGCCAAGCCGAGGTGTATTTAGAGTAGGGCTACTCTGTCTCAGCACCAGCAAACCAGCCTGAAGCATATATTGTCCCGCTACAACCTCATCTATGGCAGTCTCTTGCTTTAATACAGATTTAATGAAAAATTTTCAACCTGGAATCTTGTTTATCTTGTATCAATACTAAGTCCATCAGTCCCCGTACTGGCATGATGCCCATATTGCAGTAATATGTAGTAGGTATGTGTAGTTAAAAAAAAAAATAAAATAATAAAAAGAAGAAAAAAAATCCTCCCTGCCTCATCAAATTTTTCAAGGCCCTGTTATACGAAACAGAAATATTTTTAAGGCTGGCCTTATCTGTCAATGCAACTTTCCTATTGATTACTATGCAAGTCAATGGGCATTCTAATGCTAATTCACATTTTTGACTTCTTCTCCAAAACCATCATCCAGATTGACTTCAAACTTGGTGGCATTGTTCCTTAGGTAGGTTTCTACAAGGTTTGTTCAAATGGTCACGTCCCACTGATTTTTGCATTCTAATGATTTTTTTTTCACCATAATATCTCAGGAAGGATTCATCACAGCTTCATCAAATTTTTGATGCAGTGACACCATATTATGGCACCTGTCCTAAATAGAGGTTACCCACAAATACTTCCCTGTATTATAGTAGAAAATGTTCACTAGTAAAAGTCCAAGCTTTGAGTGGCTAATTATCCTAAAAGACATTTTTCTGTCAAGAACTTTGTGCTTATTGTTCTCACCCTTGTATGAGTCATTCAACTTATGTTAAGTGTTCTACAGCAAAGTCTCAAAAAAATTGCAGAATTGCGGAAAAAAGATTGTGGGTGCTGTGGGTAACCCTATATGCCCTAGACATCAATTTGTTCAACAGGTGGTGCTGAGGGTATTCCGTTCAATGAACCTTATTTTCTTTTTTGATCAAATGATCTTCTCCAGTAAAATTACTGAACCAATACGGGCGTTCCGAGTTAGGGATTTTTTTTAACACCAGGCTTCGCATGGTAGATTTTTGCCCTCCGCGCATGCCCGACATGCCTGGTAACGCAATTCCGCGGTCAAGCTTTCCCGGGGTAATAGTAGGCCGTGACCAACACAGCGTGACAGCGAAACCCATACGAGAATCGACGTGCAACAGTGATCGTTCAGTTTTAGTGAACATGGCGGGAAATACGGACGACGGAGGAGCGGCGATTAACGTGATTGAACAGACGGGAAATGAACTATACGACAAATTTTCAAAGATGAAAGTGGTTGACCTTAGGAAATTTCTAAAGATTCGCGGAGTGCATGGGGTACAAAATGTGAAGAAAGACCTAGTTGAGGAGAAAATTGTTACCATGGACGTGCGGAGAGCTCGATTGGAGTTTCCCGATGGGAAGAAGAAGGTGTCTTTGCCATACATATCTTCGATAACCTCCTGGACAGAAGACCCGAAAGCAATGCCAGTGGTTGAGATGCCCCATGTCATCGCCTACCTAATAAGCAAATGTGACTGGACACCCAACAATGTTCAGAAGTGCCACGAATCAAGGGGCTACCAACTTGCGGAACAGGGGCACATCCATAGGGTTAAGTTACACGCGCTGTCGAACTTTGTTTCATGCAAACTTTTGTATGTGAAGGCACTTTGTACCAGACAAACCTCGCAAGGCGAGGCAGCGTACCAGGTCTGGGGAAAAGTCACGGAAGAAGGGGTCATCCATACCGGAGGGTGCCAGTGTACAGCGTAAGAGGGCTTTAATATTAATTATTTGATGTTTATTTATTCATTGTTTAATGTCACCAATCTCAACCAAATAATAATAGCTGATCTGAAAATGCTTGAAGGCCTACAGTGTGCCAGTGATCAAGTAACAAAGTTTGCAGACAGTGTATTGCGAATTAAGGTCAAGTGCTTTACTGTTAATTTCTGATTGCACCCGTCAAGCGCTAATCTGGTTAGTGGTCAGACAAGCGCGAGGATCTTCAAAGCACTGACAGAAGTGCGCCCCAGGCTAATCCCTCAGAACTCACTGAGTCAATCAAGGGTGACTTAATGCATGGTTAGTTGTGCCACAATGCAGGCCCCGATTTGTGTAAGTTTTGTCTCAGGTTTTGTGTCAGTATTTTTCATAGTGACCGTGTTTTCTGCTATCTGAGGTATACCCTGGTATCTTACAGTTGTACACTGGCATGCTTTCTTGGAGTTACACTTGTAGGTTATTAAAATAACCGGCGTTAAAAAAATGACACCAACTTTCCCGTGTTAACACAATGGGGCAAAATGGCGAGACTTGAAAGTGTCCCCCGAGACCTGCAGAAACGTCCGTGACATCGCGGGAACATAGTAGTCAGCGCCACCGGTGGCAAAATTTGTCCCTATCTCGGAACTAAGCTATTGAATTGAAATTGCATGGGGAGCCTTTCAGAGACCTCTAAATGGCCTAGACATTAATTTGTTCAACAGGTGGCGCAGAGGGTAATCTGTTGTCTGAATCCTATTTTCTTTTTTCGCTCAGCTGATAAGTCAGCTGAGCTTTTAGAAGGCTAGGCCATCCGTCGTCCGTCCTTCTACAATTCACATTTTCAACTTATTCTCAAAAACCGTTTGCCAAATCCACTTCAAACTTGGTGGGGATGTGCCTTGGGTGGGTCTCTACCAAGTTTGTTTAAATGGTCATGGTCCAGTGATTTTTGGATTTTTTATGAATTTTTTTGTTCATTCTTGGGTGAAATCTTAAAAAATCTTCTTCTTCGAAACCGCTCACCCAATTCCTTTGATATCACACAGGAACACTACCTGGGACTCCTAGTTCTTAATTTGTTCACCAGGTGGTGCTGCAATTTTTTTCTAATTTTTAGCTCAGCTGACTTGTGAGTCAGCTGAGCTTATCTTCTGGTCCTCCGTCTGTCCCCCCCCCCCTCGTCAACAATTTACATTTTCGACTTCTTCTCCAAAACTACTGGCCAGATCCACTTCAAACCTGGTGGGGATGTGCCTTGGGTGGGTCTCTACCAAGTTTGTTCAAATGGTCACGGTCCAGTGATTTTTGGATCTTTTATGAATTTTTTTGTTCATTTTTGGGGCTAATCTTAAAAAACTTCTCCAACACCGCTCAGTCAATTGATTCAAATTTGCATAGGAAGACTTCTGGGGACCCCTAGACCCTAATTTGTTCAAGAGGTAGTGCTGCTATTTTTTTATGAATTTTTGTGTGTTTTCGCAATTTTCGACTTCTTCTCTAGAACCGTCACACAGATGAAGCTGAAACTTAATGGATATGTTCCTTGTGAAAGGGTCAAACAAAGTTGTTCAGTAGGTGGCACTGCTGTGGATCACCTTTCCTATTGATTAATATGTAAGTTCATGGGCATTCTAATGCTAATTCACATTTTCAACTTCTTCTCCGAAACCGCCTGCCAGATTCACTTCAAACTTGGTGGCAACGTACCTTGGGTGGGTCTCTACCTAGTTTGTACAAATGGTCATGGTCCAGTGATTTTTTGTTTTTTTTATGAATTTTTTATTTTTTATTTTTTGGCAAATCTTAAAAATTCTTATTCTCCGTAACCACTCACCCAATTGCTTTGATATCACACAGAAATACTCCAAGGGGTTCCTTGCTCTGAATTTGTTCACCAGGTGGCGCTGCAATCTTTTTCTATATTTTTACCTCAGCTGACTTGTCAGTCAGCTGAGGTTTTTTGAGGGTCCGTCGTCCGTCGGTCGTCCGTCCGTCGTCCACAATTCACCTTTTCGACTTCTTCTCAAAAACCGTCAGCCAGATTCACTTCAAACTTGGGGGATATGTGCCTTGGGTGGGTCTCTACGAAGTTTGTTCAAATGGTCACGGTCCAGTGATTTTTGGATTTTTAATGATTTTTTTGGTTCTTTTTTGGGTAAATCTTAAAAAAATCTTCTTCTCCGAAAGTGCTCAACCAATTACTTTGATATCATACAGGAACACTCCCTAGGACTCCCATTTCTTAATTTGTTCACCTGGTGGCGCTGCAATTTTTTCCTAATTTATTAATTATGAATTTTTGTGTGATGTAGCTATTTTCGACTTCTTCTCCAGAACCGTCACTCAGATTAAGCTGAAACATGGTGGATGTGTTCCTTGTAGAAGGGTCAAACAAAGTTGTACACTATGTGGGAATGCTGCGGATTCCTGATTTTTAACGATTTTTTCAATTCTGGTACTTGTCTGTCAACGCAGCTTTCCTATTGATTACTGTGGAAGTCAATGGGCATTCTAATGCTAATTCACATTTTCGACTTCTTCTCCAAAACCGTCATCCAGATTAACTTCAAACTTGGTGGCAATGTACATTGGGTGGGTTTCTACCAATTTTGTTCAAATGTTCATGCTCCAGTGATTTTTGGATTTTTAATGAATTTTTTTGTTCTTTTTTTTGGACAAATCTTAAAAGATCTTGTAAGTCAATGGGCATTCTAATGCTAATTCACAGGACAACTGACACGAAATTTACTGTTTACTTGATAACTTGAGATCTGTTTTGAGTTAGCTACACATGTTAATTATTGTGTATGAAGGTCATGCTGAGACAGTACATGAATGACCTTGACCTCGTTTGTGGGGTCACAGTGCAACATACATGAATTTTACTCTTCATTATAACTTGAGAACTACTTGAACTTTGATGTTGCATTTGAATGTCAAGATCAGCTGAGGCATGGGCTGTTCACACAGCCCTCTTATTATGATTGTTTGTGTGTTTTCATTATTTTGGACTTCTTCTCCAGGACCATGACTCAGATTGAGCTGAAACTTGGTGGATCGCTTTCTTGTGAAAGGGTCAAACAAAGTTGTATACTAGGTGGCACTGCTATGGATTCCTCATTTTTAATGATTTTTTTCAATTCAGGTACTTATCGATAAATGTACCTTTCCTACAGATTACTATGTAAGTCAATGGGCATTCTTATGCTAACACACATTTTGACTTGTTCTCCACGTTCGGGCACTTATCTGTCAATGCAGCTTTCCTATTGATTACAATGGAAGTCAATGAGCATTCTAATGCTAATTCACATTTTCGACTTCTTCTCTAAACCCGTCGTACAGATCAACTTCAAACTTGGTGGCAATGTACCTTGGGTTGGTTTCTACCAGTTTGCACAGATGATCATGCTCCAGTGATTTTTGGATTTTTTTATGATTTTTTTTTCAAGAATCTTAACACAAGTTTTAATAGGAAGGTTTAACATGGGAATTTCTTGTAATGGTTATAACTTAAATATCGTGGGCCAGATTTACTTCAAACTTGGTGGGGATGTGCCTTGGGTGGATCTCTACCAAGTTTGTCCAAATGGTCACGCTCAGTTCATTTTTGGATTTTTTAAGAACTTTTTTGTTCCTTTTTGGGGGCAAATTTTAAAAACTCTTCTCCTCTGAAACCGCTCACCCAGTTGCTTTGATATCGTAAATAGACACTTCCAGGGACACCTAGTTCCCAATTTGTTCACCAGGTACCGCTGCAATTTTTTTCTAGTTATTTTATGAATTTTTTGTATGGTTTTGCTATTTTTCACTTGTTCTCAGAACCGTCACTCAGATTAAACTGAAATGTGATGGATATGTTCTTGTGGAAGGGTCAAACAAAGTTGTTTACTAGGTGGAACTGCTTTGAATTCCTGATTTTTAAGGATTTTCAATTTGGGTACTTATGGGTCAGTGCAGCTTTCCTATTGATTACTATGTAAGTCAATGGGCATTCTAAAAAAGGACAACTAACACGGCATTTACTGTTTACTTGATAACTTGAGATCTGTTTTGAGTTAGTACTGTGATGCTGCACATGTTAATGTTTCTATGTGAAGGTCATGCTTAGACAGTACATGAATGACCTTGACCTCATTTCTGGGGTCACAGTGCAACATACATGAATTTTACTCATCATTATAATTTGAGAACTACTTGAACCTTGATGTTGCACATGTTAGTGTTCTTGTATAAAGGTAAGACTTACTCAGAACATGGGTGACCTTGATCCTTTCCCAAGTTCATAGAGCTGCAGTGTGATGAATGTCAAGATCAGCTGAGCATGGGCTGTTCACACAGCCCTCTTGGTTTTTTTTCTTTTAGCTCAGCTGACTTGTCAGTCAGCTGAGCTTATCTTATGGTCCGTCCGTCCGTCCGTCCGTCCGTCGTCTGTCCGTCCGTCAACAATTTACATTTTGGACTTCTTCTCCGAAACCGTCAGCCAGATCCACTTCAAACTTGGTGGGGATGTGCCTTGGGTGAGTGTCTACCAAGTTTGTTCAAATGGTCATGGTCCATTGATTTTTGGACTTAAAATGAATTTTTTTGTTATTTTTTGGGCAAATCTTAAAAAATCTTCGTCTCTGAAACCGCTCAACCAATTACTTTGATATCACACAGAAACACTCCCTGGGACACTTAGTTCTTAATTTGTTCACCAGGTGGCACTGCAATTTTTTTCTATTTTTTTATGAATTTTTGTGTGTTATAGCTATTTTCGACTTCTTCTCCAGAACCGTCACTCAGATTAAGCTGAAACATGGTGGATATATTCCTTGTAGAAGGGTCAAACAAAGTTGTTCATTATGTGCGAATGCTGCGGATTCCTGATTTTTAACGATTTTTTTAATTCGGGTACTTATCGGTCAATGCAGCTTTCCTATTGATTACTATGGAAGTCAATGAGCATTCTAATGCTAATTCACATTTTCAACTTCTTCTCCAAAACCGTCATCCAGATCAACTTCAAACTTGCTGGGGATGTACCTTGGGTTGGTGTCTACCAGGTTTGTTCAAATGGTCATGCTCCAGTGATTTTTGGATTTTTAATGAATTTTTTTGTTCCTTTTTTTGGACAAATCTTAAAAAATCTTTTTCTCCAAAAGCGCTTACTCAATCACTCTGATATCACACGGGAAGACATCTAGGGACTCTGTGTTCTTAATATGTTGACCAGGTGGCGCTGCAATTTTTTTACTATTTTTTTATGAATTTTTGTGTGTTCTAGCTATTTTCGACTTCTTCTCCAGAACCGTTAGTCAGATTAAGCTGAAACATGGTGGATATGTTCCTTGTAGAAGGGTCAAATAAAGTTGTTCACCATGTGGGAATGCTGCGGATTCCTGATTTTTAACGATTTTTTCCATTCGGTTACTTATCGGTCAATGCAGCTTTCCTATAGATTACTATGGAAGTCAATGAGCATTCTAATGCTAATACAGATTTTCGACTTCTCCAAAACCGTCATCCAGATTAACTTCAAACTTGGTGGGGATGTACGTACCTTGGGTGGGTGTCTACCAAGTTTGTTCCAATGGTCATGTTGCAATGAATTTTGTTTTTATTATAATTTTTTTTTCCGAAATCTTTACAAAAGTTTTAATAGGAAAGTTTTAACATGTGAATTTCTTGTAATGGTTATAACTTAAATAATTTTGGCCAGATTTACTTCAAACTTCGTGGGGATGTTCCTTGGGTGGATTTCTACCAAGTTTGTTCAAATGGTCACGCTCTATTGATTTTTGGAATTTTTATGAATTTTTTTTGTTTTTTGGGGGCAAACCTTAAAAACTCTTCACCTCTGAAACTGCTCACCCAATTGTTTTGATATTGTTCATAGACACTCCCAGGGACACATAGTTCCCAATATGTTCACCAGGTGGGACTGCAATTTTTTCTAATTTTTTTTTTATGAATTTTTTATATGGTTTTGTTATTTTTCACTTGTTCTCAGAACTGTCACTCAGATTAAAGTGAAATGTGATGGATATGTTCTTGTGGAAGGGTCAAACAAAGTTGTTTACTAGGTGGCACTGCTTTAGATTCCTGATTTTTAAGTATTTTCAACTCGAGTACTTATCGATCAATGCAGCTTTCCTATTGATTACTATGTAAGTCAATGGGCATTCTAGTGCTAATTCACAGGACAGCTGACACGGCATTTACTGTTTACTTGATAACTTGAGATCTGTTTTGAGTTAGTACTGTGATGCTGCACATGTTAATGTTTTTTGTATGAAGGTTATGCTCAGACAGTACATGAATGACTTTGACCTCATTTCTGGGGTCACAGTGCAACATACATAACTTTTACTCTTCATTATAACTTGAGAACTACTTGAACCTTGATGTTGCACATGTTAGTGTTCTTGTATAAAGGTCAGACTTACTCAGAACATGGGTGACCTTGATCCTTTCCCAAGTTCATAGATCTGCAAGTGTGATGAATGTCAAGATCAGCTGAGCATGGGCTGTTCACACAGCCCTCTTGGTTTTTTTTTTTTTTTTTGATCAAACGTTGACAAATCATCTCCAATAAAATTACTTGGCCAATACAATGCCCTAGACATAAATTTGTTCAACAGGTGGTGCTGAGGGTAATTTGTCCTCTGACCCTATTTTCTTTTCCTTTTCTTTTTTTGATCAAGTATTGACAAATCTTCTCCAATAAAATTACTCGGCGAATTGAATTGAAATTGCCAAGGGACCCTTCTAGAAACCTGTAGATGCCCTAGGTATTAATTTGTTCAACAGTTGCTGTGATTTGTTCTATTTTTTAGCCCTGCTGACCACAGGTTGCAGAGCTTATGTGATCACTCTTATCTGTCACTTTGTCAGTCTGTCTGTCTCTGCCTGTTCATCCATCTGTAAACTTTTGCTTTTTGAACTCTATACAGTCAACAGTTTTCATGTTTGCCTCATATAACTTTAAGGACTTACAAAAGGTATAAAAATCTAAGTTGAGTTCAATATTGTTCGTAGCACCTGTAGTATTATGGAATATTTTGGGCCAAAATAGGACAATTTTGAATATGCTGGGTTTTTATTAAATCTTCATAAATCATCTTAAAACTTTGTAGGAATATCAATCAAGCAAAAAGAGGAAAACAAGTGGAAACTAGGAAAGATGATTTGCTGCATAGCAAATCAGCTGGTGTGTTTTCAAAGGATATTGGTATGGCAATGTACAACTATTCCATAACACAGGAGTAGAAGTTGGAATGGCATCTCTATCTATTATAGCTTTGAAGTTATTCAAGATTTAAAATTTCTAATGGTGCTATTTAGCATAATTTAAATTGCTACAACTTTTCTTTTTAATTCATTAGGTGCGCAATGGTCAACAACCCCCTGGTAGAAGTTGGAATGACATCTCTATCAATTATAGTGTTTAAGATATTGAAGTTTTAAAATTTCAAATGCTGCTGATTAGCATAATTTAAATGGCTACAACTTTTGCTTCAGATTCATTGCATGCACAATGATCAATTACCCCCCAGTAGAAGTTGGAATGACATCTCTATCTATTATACTTTTGAAGAAATTCAAGATTCAGAATTTCAAATGCCCCTAATTTGCATAATTTAGGACATATTTTCGGGGGGGGGGGGGGGAGAGAGAGAGAGAGAGAGAGAGAGAGAGAGAGAGAGAGAGAGAGAGAGAGAGAGAGAGAGAGAGAGAGAGAGAGAGAGAGAGAGAGAGAGAGAGAGAGAGAGAGAGAGAGAGAGAGAGAGAGAGAGAGAGAGAGAGAGAGAGAGAGAGAGAGAGAGAGAGAGAGAGAGAGAGAGAGAGAGAGAGAGAGAGTTTTATTTTGATGATATATGTATGGTTGTCCAAAAGGGTTAGCTTGAGATTACACATGGGTGATTTGATTCATATATTCAAGGTCACAGGGCACTGTACTGTCACTGCTCTATTGATATCGAAAGAATTATTTCAGTTTAATGTCTCAAGTGCTGATGGTTCTTTACACAGGCTAAAATGAGGTGCACAGTCAGAGTTTTCCCCAGGAAATTTTGAAAGAGGGGGTTGCTAAAAGTAACCACAAAGGAAAAATGAAAGCTCCAGCCTCCTTTCTATTCTATGCGGAAACCAATTTTGAAGCCCTAAATTTTGATATAATGCCTTACTTTGAGGAAGACCCTGACATGGTTGATCCTGACCCAAAGTTCATGTCACATGACTGCTGAGTGTAGTTTTTAGCTCTGCTGACCAAAGGTTGCAGAGCTTATGGGACTGCTTGTGTCTGTCCGTTCGTCGTTTCACGAAGAAAGAGTGTGCTCAAATGATAGAATACATTATCAACAATGCATACTTTTGCTTTGGAACCAGAATCTATCAACAAATAGTAGGCATACCAATGGGGACAGATCCAGCCCCATTATTGCCAACCTTTATATAGTATTACATTTTTATGAATCAAAATGGATGGAGGATTTGGCGAAAACAAACTTTATAGCAGCAAGAAGATCATATTCTCACACCAGAATATTTGTAGATGACCTGTGTGCTTTAAACAATGGAGATGAAATAAAGGGAAATTGGAAAAACATATATCCTAAAGAACTAATATCAAATCTGGAAAATGAAAGTGATACAAAAGCTACTTTCCTTGATCTGGATATAGAAATAAAGAATAACCAGTATGTAACAAAAATATTTGACAAGAGATACCAGTTCAAATTTGATATTATCTCCTACCCTGATCTGACAGGAAACATTCCAGAGAAACAAGCATATGGAGTGTGTATCAGACAAGTGATACATATTGCTAGAAACACCACACTTTTTAGTGATTTTGTTAATAGAGTCAGAACTTTGTTGCATAAACTACAACACAAAGGTTATAAAAAACAACAACTACACAAAACTCTGTTGAAATGTTTCCAGAGATATGACCAAATACCTAATAAATACAGCACTAACTCAAGAACATTAGCCAAATTGTGTCAGCCCAATATAACTTTCAGGACTTACAGGGTGTATGAAAATCTAGGCCCAATTCGATATTGGTGGTGCCACTTACAATATTATGCAATATAGGGGTCAAAATATGAAAATCTTGTGAACACTCTAGCATCTTTAATTTTTGGCAGATCTACATCAAATTTGGTCGGATTGTAAGGGAGGTCAAAGTCTCTGTTGGTAATGATACTAGTGATGCCACCTATAATTTGATGGAAATTATGAGCCAAAATGTGTTTTAAGATATAGAATTCCATATCTCGAAAAGTAATTGGATTAGACTTGCCAAATTTGTAGGATATATAGACAATGTCCAAAGCTAGAATCATATGTAATATCAGTGACCTTGACTTATTTTTGTGAACTCAGCATGCTTGTAAAGTTGAAAGAGGTGATTTTGTAATGGCAGGGTGTAGCTTTGACATCAATGGCAATGTCAGGACAGCACCAGGCCTATGGACCTCTTGTATAACATAATGTGGGTGACCTTGATTTTCTGTCCCAAGGTCACTGAAGACACAAAGTTAAGGACTCCCTCATTGTTGACTTGGCACATGCAACAATATCCATCACAGGAATTGCACAAATAAACTGTGATTACACGTGGAGAGAAGTGCCATCTGGGGGACAAACAAGACATTAAAATCACATAAGCTTTACATGTTCATAAGCCACCTGAGGACTGGCAACTTTGAAATGAACAGATGAAATATAGCCATAGTGCCAGCAGAGCATTTGGCCCATGGGCCTCTTGTTTTTTAATTATAACTTGAAAACTAATATGTTATTGTTTTGAGTGGTCACCTGATAACTGTTCATACAGTATGTAGATATTTGCACGTGGTGATCTAATCCTGAAGGTCACAGGACCACTTTAGTCAGTGCCAGTGAATCAAAGGTCAATTGATCACAGGACTGTCTCCGTCCTGTAGTTTTAACTACTTCAGCTTTTAGAGACAAGTACATACATATGCATGTGTGTGCGTGTGTGATGGAACAGGGACTATATACAACAGTGTACATGAAAACAAAAAAAAATGGGTACAATGGATTGTATGTTTTTTGTCATTTATTTAGTCATTTGGGACAGTTTGTTAACCCTTTCACATTTGAATAAAAAGTGAGTCAGCAGCTTTTCTGGGCATGGGTTATATTATTTTGATAGGTCTCATCTACAATACTCTGTCAAGTTATTTTCCATTACTGTTGAAGTTACTTGAAAAGACTGAAGCAGACAAGATTTGACCACCAGCCGGTTCTGGCTGGTTTAAGAGGTAACGGGTTAAATCTGTCCAAAACTGAAATCATTTTATGGTGTTTTTGTGTCCGGCACTAGTGACCATGGAGTATGGCTACACCTGGTGGTTGTGTCACTGATGCCTGGTTTGTTATTGTTTAGACTGGGCCAGGAGAAGGACCACATGGTGCGGCAGCTGCAAGAAGAGCGTGTCCAGTTTGAGCAACAAGTGCAGCAGCTGTGTGAGCAGCATGAGCATATCCTGTCCGAGAAACAAAGTACGTATATTCACTCCACAGTTTTCATCCTGTTCCTTTCTCCTGCGTTTCTGTAACAGTATTCCACAGGGCAAGCTCCATGGGCACTGTCTTGTAGTCGTTGTGGAGTGTACTGTTAGGGTTTATATATATTATATAAAGTGTTGGCTCCGAAGCTGACCATGACCTGACTACCCAGGCCAAGACTGCTTTGGAATCTTATTTCATGCTCAGCAGCATGTGATACACAAGTCCGTGAAGCTGGTAGTATCATGCATTAAAGATACAAGTACCCATTTTGGTGGCATCAACACAGATCAAACAGGAACTTTGAAACCATGGTAAAGGTAAGTCAAAATTAATGGACAAGCCAATGAAGAAATAATTTTAAAGTCCTTGTGTGGCCTAATTTTTTTTTTTTTTTTTTGGTGGCTCCATCATATGGTACTTTAACGGTATTTAGATGTAATATCATTCAATATCTCAATTATTTTGTTTCAAATGATTTATGTAAGCAAGTTGTTTTTTGGTAGTAATTACTACGGGTAAAAACCCTTCACAGTGCCAGAAATACCCAGTGACATGGTAGTCAAATGCCACCAAAAAGGTGGATAGGCCACCTTATTTTGTAAGAAACAGGACTAGTGGCCCATTTTTTTTCAGATTGAACAATAAATAAGAATACAAAGGTGGCTTAAAATACATTTTGGGATCCCTGACTTTTAATATTTATCTTTGCTGACTTGTTAGTCAGGAGAGCTTGTAAATTCCATTTGCAAGCATCAAATCATCTGTCTGATGGTTAAACTTTTTGCATTTTTGACTCATCAAAAAAGGTTGCAAGGAATGTTTTACCTTCTTAAAAAAAAAAAAAAAAAAAAATTAAAAAAAATTGCAGACTTGTTAGTCAGGAGAGCTTGTATATTCCATTTGCAAGCATCAAATCATCTGTCTGATGGTTAAACTTTTTGCATTTTTGACTCATCAAAAATGGTTGCAAGGAATGTTTTACCTTCTAAAAAAAAAAAAGATGTTTTACTTTTGCACATGGCTGTGCCCAAGGTAGTCCTTAACCAATTTTGCAAGGGAGATAATGATACAGTAATTCTTACTTCAGCTGAGTTGTCAGTCAGCAGAGGTTAAGAAGAGGATACATCCCAAGTTCAAGGGATTTATCTGGAATCCTGCCTTTTTAAATCCCGGAGCGAAGCATAGGGATTTAAAAATGCAGGATTCCAGATAAATTACGAGAACAAGGGATGTATCCTTTTCATACCATGCCTTCTTTATTTTCATGAATATAAATGCATTTTAAAATGTATTCACCAAAGCCAATCAGTCCTGTGTTGTAATTTAGCCACGGAAATTAAAGCAGGGATATATGTGTAAGCAGGTGACATATATATCCCTTGAGAAAACAAAGGAGGCATGGTATAAATGTGGTGGTTGGGCATCCGTTGCCCTCCGTCTGTCCATTCGGCATTATCCCCAATTGACATTTCCTACTTCATTTCCAAAACTGTCAGCCAGATTTACTTGGAACTTGGTGGGAATGTACCTGGGGTGGATCTTTATGAAGTTGTTCAGATGGTCATGCTCCATAGAGTTTGGATTTTAAATTAATTTAAAAAAAAAAAAAAATATGCAAAATCTTTAAAAATCTTCTCTCAGGCGATTGCTTCCAAATTGTATAGGGAAACTTCTGGGGCTGCCCAGACCATAATTTGTGGGTGGCATTGCAATTTTTTCCTGTTTCTTTACAAATTTGGGGGTGTTAAGTTCATTTCCAACTTCTCCAAAACCTTCACTCAGATTGTTCTGAAACTTGGTGGAAATGTAGCTTGTGGGAGGGTTAAATAAAGTTGTCCACAAGGTGGTGATACTCTGGATTCCTGATTTTTAACAAATATTTCAGTTTGGATACTTCTCCGTTAATGCATGTATTCCTATTGATTACAATATGTTAATGGTGACTACAATAGAAATTTTCATTTTCGATTTCTCCAAATCATCAACCAGATTCACTTTAGATTTGGTGGGGTGCAGCTTAGATTGGGGTGTACCAAGTTTGTTCAAATGGTCATGCTCCAGTGATTTTTGATTTTTAATGCATTTTTTGTTCATTTTTTGGCAAAATCTTTAAAAAAATCTTTTATGAAACTGCTAGGCCAATTACTTTGAAGTTTCATAGGGACAATTCTGGGGAACCCGAGACCTTAATTTGTGCAACAGATGGTGCTGTGATTTTTTGTATTTTGGGGGGGGGGGGGGGGGGGCTGTGTGTTGTTTTTTTTTTAAATTTTTTGTTGGTTGTTTTTTTTTTGCAATTTTTTGACTTCTCTAAAACCATCATTCCCATAGTTCTGAAACTTGGTACAAATGTAGCTTGTGGGAGGGTTAAACAAATATGTTCACTAGGTGTCGACACTCTGGATCCCTGATTTTTAACAATATTTTCTGTTTGGGTACCTGTTGGTAAATGTATGCATTCCTATTGATTATCATATAAGTCAAAGGGGATTGCAATGGAAAGTCACATTTTTAAGAGTGCTTCCCATGGGGAGACCTTTTATGTTTTCGGGTTGTCTGTCTGGATGTCTGTCCAGATTTCCGTCCGTCCGGATGTGCACATTCTCGTTACCGCAATATGTACAGAATGCCTCCATGTATTGTGCTCAAATTTGGCAATATGCTTATGTTACTTGGCAAGATGGCCTAATTAAATTTTGGTGTCACCATGACGTAATTTGAGCAAATGGCGGACCCTTCAGTCATAGCTTTGCGTTGAGGGTATGTCTAGTTTACTTCCTCTCCCAAATCCTCATTCTCTAGACCAGGGTGGGACTTGTTAGGCCTATGGGTTGAATCTGAAGGTCATCTGAGGATGGGCTGTTCACACAGCCCACTTTTTTTTTTATGAATTTTAAATGCAATTTTTGAAAAACAGATGAAAGATTTCTTCTCAGGAACTACTGGGCCAATTGCTCTAATATTGCATGTTAAGATAACCTGGGTTCATACAGTTGACATTTTGACTGACAGGTGATGCTGCTATTTTTTTACACTTTTTTTTCTTTTTTTTTTCCTTTTTATTTTAGCTCAGCTGAGCTGGTAGGATGGTCAGTCGTTTGTCCATCTGTTCACAATTCACATTTTCGACTTCTGCAAGAGCACTGGCCAGATTCACTTGAAATTTGGTGGGAATATACCTTAAGCCTGGTTGTGCCCTTAACAACTTTGTTCAAATGATCAGGGTCCAATGATTTTTTTTTCACTCTGTCAAAATCTTAAAAAAGAACCTTATCTGTGAAACAGCCAAACCAATTTCTTTGAAATTGCATAGGCACACTTCTTGGGCCCCCTAGACCTTATTTTTTTCCAACAAGTACCACTGCGATTTTTTTTTTATGTTTTAACCAGTTTTTGCATGTTAAGGCTATTTCAGACTTGTTCTCCAAAACTGTCTCTGAGACTGTTCTGAAATGTACTGGATATGTATCTTGTAGAAGTTAATGTAGTGGATATGTATCTTGTAGGAGTGGTAAATTAAGTTGTTCATGAACTAGTGATGCTGCAGATCCCTGATAATATGCCTCCCTCACAATGGGGGGAGGTATTATGTTTCCGGATTGTCCGTCTGTTATCTTTCCACAATGACTACAAAGTATTCATAGACTTCAGGAAGTTCAAATTTCAGTCAGCAGCTATTTTGAGGAGGATGTCACAGTTGCTTATAAATACACTTCTAGTATTTGTAATAAGGTCTTCAACTACAATCGAATAATGGATGAAGTGGACTTCGGCAGCTAAAATATGAATAGTCAAACTTGTGAATGTGACAGTGCTTTCAAAAAGTATATGGATAAAGACCACAAACATGTAATCATGGGTGATTTAAGTATCATTAAAAACAAAAAAATTAAGACATTTGTTTCAAAGAGGACCAAACTATATAGAAAGACATAACATCAACTTCACAAAGGCAAGAAGGGAGATTAAAAGAGGACTCAACAGTTTCATTAAGAAACATAGAAATAAGAAAAGAATCTGTAACAAGGCATTTGATGAATGGAAAGTTAAAGTAATGGAAGAAGTGGATGAAAGAATTAAATACCTGAGAAAAGGACCTCTTCAAAAGTGGAGACAGATTAAACAAGTGCTGCAGGATTCACATGGTAGTCAGGAATTGCAAGACTTGCATGACAAGTTTGTCATCACACCTGTTGACAAACCTAGCAATAACATCGCACTTACCTGTAAACCATACTACATTAATACAATACTGAGTGAATTAAATAATGAAAATTATCAACAGTCAGGAACCTCTGATACTGTTATCAAGGACCAAGTGGATAAAACAAGGAGTTGAAATGCATTGTCTCAAATGAGGACAAGAAATTGACAATTATATATGCAATTGTCAAAATGCATAAAAACCCTGTTAAACTCAGATTCATCATTGCAGCAAAGAAATGTGTTTGGAAAAAATTTGCCAAACGACTCACTCAAGTTCTCAAACTTGTCAAAAATTCACATACTACCTACTGCAAAAAAAGTGAAAATGTACACGGGAGTGAATAGAATGTGGATTACAGATAGCACAAGTGATATTCTACTAGACATTGACAAAATCAACAATAAGAATGGTGCCAAATCAGTTCACACCTTTGATTTCTCAACATTGTATACAAAAATCAACTTGACAGACTTAAACAACGTGTTAATTTCAATGTTGGATAAAGCGTTCAAAGGTGGCAAATGTCAGTATATTAAAATATCTGGTGCTGAGGCTAAATTTGATAAAGGTAAGAACAAAGGAATATCTTACATGAAGCGAGAGTGTGCTCAAATGATAGAATACATTATCAACAATGCATACTTTTGCTTTGGAACCAGAGTCTGTCAACAAATAGTAGGCATGCAATGGGAACAGATCCCATATATTACCAACCTTTATTTACATTATTATGAATCAAAATGGATGGAGGATTTGGCGAAAACAAACTTTACAGCTGCAAGAAGATCATATTCTCACACCAGAATATTTATAGATGACCTGTGTGCTTTAAACAGTGGAGATGAAATAAAGGGAAATTGGAAAAACATATATCCTAAAGAACTAATATCAAATCTGGAAAATGAAAGTGATACAAAAGCTACTTTCCTTGATCTGGATATAGAAATAAAGAATAACCAGTATGTAACAAAAATATTTGACAAGAGAGACCAGTTCAAATTTGATATTATCTCCTACCCTGATCTGACAGGAAACATTCCAGAGAAACAAGCATATGGAGTGTGTATCGGACAAGTGATATGTATTGCTGGAAACACCACACTTTTTAACGATTTTGTTAATAGAGTCAGAACTTTGTTGCATAAACTACAACACAAAGGTTACAAAAAACAACAACTACACAAAACTCTGTTGAAATGTTTCCAGAGATATGACCAAATAGCTAATAAATTACAGCATGAACTTAAGAACATGAGTCAAATTGTGTCAAGATGGAGCTTGAAATGACAAAGTATAGTCCTCAAAGTGTTTAGAGTGGTAAGAGGGAAAGTACCTGGAGTAAAGTATACTTAACCCACCGAGAGAATTTTCTCTAGTCCATCTTAAGTCGGAACACCATGGTCATACACACTTTTGGGGTGCAGGGTTGGCGGAGCTGCAACACTCTCGCCTTCTACCTCTGTGGCCCGGGTTCGATTCACGTCCAGGGAAGCATGGGGAAAGAGTTCCTACCAGTCTGACTGTGCACGATGGCTTTCTCTGAGTCCTTCGGTTTCCTCCACCAAACATGTTGGTAGGAAAGTATACGCCACCATCTGTGCCATGGAGAGTGATTAATATAGGCTTGGCCTGCTTCACAATCCTTGTAAAAGATATGGGTCTATACTATACACACTTTTTGCTATTCTCGACTTCTTCTCCAGAACCGTCACTCAGATTAAGATTAAATTAGTGGATATATTGCTTGTGGAAAGGTCAAACAAAGTTGTTCACTAGGTGGCACTTCTGTGGATTTCTGATTTTTAACGATTTTTTTCAATTCAGGTATTTATTGGTCAGTGCAGCTTTCCTATTGATTACTATGCAAGTCAACGGGCATTCTAAATTCACATTTTTGACTTCTCCAAAAGTGTCATCCAGATTGACTTCATACTTGGTGGTAATGTACATTGGGTGGGTTTCTACCATGTTTGTTTAAATGATCGTGCTCCAGTGATTTTTGCATTTGTAATGAATTTTTTGTTCTTTTTTCGGACAAATCTTACAAAATCTTGCTCTCCACCATCGCTCACCCAATTGCTGTGGTATTGCATAAGAACACTCCAAGGGACTCCTAGTTCTTAATTTTATCACCAGGTGGTGCTGCAATTTTTTTTCAAGTTTTTTATGAATTTTTGTTTATTTTCGTTGCTTGCCTCTTCTCCAGAACCATCTCTCAGATTGAGTTGACACGTTGTGGATAAGTTCCTTGTGAAAGGGTCAAGCAAAGATGTACACTAGGTAGCATTGCTATGGATTCCTGATATTTAACTATTTTTTTTCAATTTGGGTACTAATTGGTAAATGCACCTTTTCTACTGCTTACTATGAAGTCAATAAGCATTCTAATGGTAATTCACATTTTGGACTTCTCTGAAGAAACTGTCTATCAGATTTACTGTAAACTAGATGGATGTGTACCTTGGATGGGTCTGTACCAAGTTTGTTCAAATCGTCTCGCTCCAGTGATTTTTGGATTTTTTATGATTTTTTTTCAAAAATTTTTTGAAAAGTTTTATTAGGAAAGTTTAAAATGGGAATTTCTTGTCATGGTTATAACTTAAATAATTTTGGCCAGATTTGTGCCAACCATGGCAGGGATGTACCTTTTATAAGTGGCTACCTATTTTCTGCAAATGGTCATGCTCCAGTGATGTTTGGACCTTGACCTCATTCCGAAGGTCACAGGACAACTGACACGAAATTTACTGTTTACTTGATAACTTGGGATCTGTTTTGAGTTAGGACCTTGATGTTGCACGTGTTAAAGTTTCTCTATGAAGGTCATGCTTAAACAGTACATGAGTGACCTTGACCTGGTTTCTGGGGTCACAGTGCAACATACATGAATTTTACTCTTTACTATAACTTGAGAACTACTTGGACTTGGACCTTGATGCTGCACATGAAAATGTTCTTCTATAAAGGTGAGACTTACTCAGTACATGGGTGACCTTGATCGTATCCCAGGTTCACAGAGCTGCAAGTGTAATGAATGTCTAGGTCAGCTGAGCACGGGCTGTTCACACAGCCCTCTTGTTTAATGATTTCTGTGTGTTTTAGCTCTGACTTGTCAGTCAGCTCAGTTTTTAGGATGGACTGTCGTCCATCCTTCTGTCCTCAATTGACATTTTTGACTTCTTCTCCAAAACTGTCAGCCAGATTCACACAGCCCTCTTGTTTAATGCATTTCTGTGTGTTTTAGCTCTGACTTGTCAGTCAGCTCAGTTTGTAGGATGGCCTGTCGTCCATCCTTCTGTCCTCAATTGACATTTTTGACTTCTTCTCCAAAACTGTCAGCCAGATTCACTTCAAACTTGGTGGTGGGGATGTACCTTGGGTGGGTCTCTACCAAGTATATTCAAATGGTCAGGCTTCAGTGATTTTTGGCTTTTTTTATGATTTTTGGGGGTTCTTTTGGGGGAAAATCTTCTCCGAATCCGCTCACCCAATTGCTTTGATATCACACAGGAACACTTTTAGGGACTCATAGTTCTTAATTTGACCACTAGGTGGTGCTGCAGTTTTTTGTGTTTTGTTTTTACTGATTTTTGTGTCGTTTTTGCTATTTTTGACTTGTTCTCTAGTATTGTCACTGGATTGAGCTGAAAATTGGTGGATATGTTCCTTGTGGAAGGGTCAAACAAAGGTGTGCCGTGGATTTCTGATTTTTAATGATTTTTCAATTCAGATCCTTATTGGTAAATCTACCTTTCCTGTTGATTACTATGTAAGTCAATGGGCATTTTAATGCTAATTCATTTTTTTGATAATTCTGCTAAGAAACTGACAGTCAGATTGAATTCAAACTTGTTGGTAATGTACCTTGGGTAGGTCTCTACCAAGTTGTTCAAATGGTCATGCTGCGAGATTTTTTAGATTTTTTATGCTTTTTTTGGAAAGCCTTAAAAAGTTTTGATAGGAAAGTTTAACATGGGAATTTCTTGTAATGGTTATGACTTACTTAATTTTGGCCAGATGTGTGTCAAACTTGGTAGCTATATAGGGGTGTATCTTTGATAAGTGTCTACCCATTTTGTCCAATTCGAAGTTCACAGAACCATAAGTGTGATGGTTCTGTTGGTCAGCTGAGCATGGGTTGTTCACACAGCCTTCTTGTTGACATTTTTGACTTCTTCAGAACACTCAGATTATTCTGTAACTGGTTGGAAGTGTAGCTTGTAGAAGGGTTAAACAGTTCACAAGGTGGCTATTGATCCATGGTTTTTAATGAATTTTTCAATTTGGGTACCTGTTGGTTAATACATGCATTCTTATTGAAGACCATGTAAGTCAATGGAGATTGCAATGGAAATTAATATTTTCGACCTCTGCGAAACCATCTACCAGACATATTTCAAACTCAGTGGGGGATCTACCTCGGGTGGGTCTCTACCAATTTTGTTCAAATAGGCATGCTCCAATAATTTTTGGATTTTTAAAAAATTTTTGGTTAAATTTTTGGCAAATTTTATTTTTTTTACAAATTTGTGTGTGTTTTAGCTATTTTCAACTTTTTTTAACCAAAACTGTCACTCATATTGTTCTGAAACTCTGTGAAATGTAGGTTGTGGGAGGGTTAAACAAAGTTATTCACTAAGTGGTGATACTGTGGATCGCTGATTTTAATTCATTGAACTTGACCTATTTTCAAGATCACCAGGGGTTATCCTTTTTATGCTTTGGAATTCAATAACTTTTGAACAAATTGAGCCACGGTCATGAAACTTGCACTGTAGAAGCGTCTCGTTGGAAGTTTGGCAAATTTTGGCATTTAGCAACTTTGACCTGTTTTCAAGATCCTGGGAGTCCTCATATTTTTACCTTTGCAGAAACAATAACTCCTAAGTAGAACAAGTTGAGTTACTATCATGAAACTTGTACTGTAGAAGCACCTCATTGAAAGAGTGGGTGAGTTTGACATTCAGCAACGGTGACCTATTTTCAAGGTCACCAGGGGTCATCATATTTTTACCCTGGCCAAAGGTGTCTCAAGGGTCATTCCAGCTTTCATATTTGTATATGTGTCTTTTCATCCAGAACCACTTCCTGGTAGTCATTGCTCTATTCCGTAGTCCGAACTCTTGACTCTCTATAAGCTAACCGGCCCCTGTCTTACATATATACATATGGAAGTATATTGGCCATATTGCACACATTCCTCTGTAGAATTTCGACATAGGCTGTTTTAGCCCAAATAAATTAAAGGGTCCTCAGCGGGTAACTACTCCGATCAACTCACATAATAATGAAAAAGCATATCAAATGTGGTATTAGCTAAATTAAGTTTTGCTTATAAATGCAGAGCTTCAATATGAATAAAGAACACCTGTCAAACCAAACATAATTACTAAATTTGTATAGTATAGGCTCAGATAACAATAATTTGACTTACCGCTGAACCAGTATTTATCAAAAAGAAAACCTGGTTTCATCCCCGGTGATGGAACTGTGAACCAGTTAGTATATTTATACCATGAATTTTCTAAAGCTATTGATCTACAAAAAGAAGTACGTGTTGTTTTTTGCGATATTACCAAAGCATTCGATAAAGTACATCACCCGGGTTTGATATACAAAATGAAGAAGGCAGGAATAAGGGGTCCCTTACTTTAATGGGTAGACAGTTATCTTCACGATCGCTCTCAACGTGTTGTTATTCGTGGCAAAGCGTCTGCGTGGGGAAGTATCGAAGCAGGTGTCCCGCAAGGCTCAGTATTAGGTCCTCTAATGTTCCTCATATATGTTAATGACATTACAAATATTGTGCAATCCGAAATTAGACTATTTGCTGACGATACCACCCCTTTACGTCAAAGTCGATGACCCTGTTCAAAGCTCAATCATGTTAAATCAAGACCTCGCTTCAGTATCGGACTGGTCAAATAAGTGGCTAGTGTCATTTAACCCTGCTAAAACTAAAACACTTTTAGTTAGTAAGAAGAAAAATCCTGTTGATCATCCCAACTTAGTATTTGAAAAAGCAGTTATAGATAGAGTTGAACAACATAAACACCTTGGAGTCATACTTTCTTGAGATCTTTCCTGGTCTGCCCACGTAAACCACATATTAACTAAATCACGTAAATTGAGAGGTATTTTGAAATGTTTACAATTTAAACTAAACAGACGTGCGCTCGAATCACTGTATTTCTCTTTTATTAGACCTACTATGGAATATGCTAGTGTGGTCTGGGATGGGTGCACACAATCGGACTGAGATCTTCTCGAAACTATTCAGTTGGCTGCAGCCAGAGTAGTTACAGGAGCTTTAAGTCATACAAGTCACTTTAAACTGTACGCTGAAACGGGATGGGAAACCCTCGGCGAACGTAGACGGAAGCACAAACTGATACTTATGTACAAAATAATAAATGGATTTACTCCAGCATATCTGCAGAATTTAATACCACAAACAGTTTCAGAACGAACTAGATACAACATCAGATCAAGACATGACATCACTTCCTTCTATGCTCGAACAAATATTTTCTATAATTCTTTCTTTCCGGCTACTATTCGAGAATGGAACCTTCTTCCATATTCTACTAAAATTTCCTAACATCTGGACGAATTCAAGAAAAAATTAAATAAATCAAAGCCTAAAAGCAATGAACTATTCAACTTTGGTGACAGGAAAATCGGAATAATCCATGCCAAATTGAGAATGGGCTGCAGCCAGTTGAATAGTGATCTATTCAAGATGGATTTGGTAGAATCTCCACTCTGTTCCTGTGGAGACTTGTCTGAGGATGCCTTTCATTTTTTCTTCCAGTGTAACAAATATGTCTTGCAAAGAAATGACCTACAGACAAAAATTACACCTTTAGCTTCATTCAACATAAAAACAATTCTGTTTGGAACATCAACAAAAATGAACTCAAAGAATATGGAAATTTTTAATGCTGTCCACTACTACATAAAAGCGACTGGAAGATTTAATGTTTGACTCTTGTTACCAATTTACGTAATGCTCACAGACTGGCTTACCCTCCCCTTCCTTCTTACCACAGTCCATAATGTCCTGTTTGTTATCTATTCGTTATCTAGATGTTATCCATTTACTTGTTGTGTGTCTGTTTATGTACAAGAGGCCTTCATATAGGCATCGCCTGTTGGCCAATTGTTTTTGCAATAAATATGTTTAAACCAACCAGTATGTACCTTTTGTAGCTGGATAACTTACCTTTGTTAAACCACCTGCCAGTGTATAACTGAAGTAGGAACAAACCGGGTTATTATATTCTGTCCCAGTGATTATGAAATAAACAGTTACAGCTTGACCACCTATACGAACCAAGAGAAATCCTAACGAGTACTAAAACAGTGGACATCCTGCACCAGAAATGTAAAACAAACCCCATGATGACACCTACTCCTCACTTTGAAAGTCTCCAATGTTTCGACATAATGGGTCAAGTTTGTGACATTTCAGTAAATGTGCACTTGGTCATGTCAGGAAAGAATGAAAGTCATTAGCATTTAAGTCAGGAACATGTTATCGAAATATAATCTTTCTTAACCAGATTCTAAGTGCAATTAGGGAAACTTGTAACTGTTGTAGGCTGTTGCCTGCTACCAACAGCCCCAGGGGGTCTGGCCTGACAAAACAAGTGAGCCTAAAATGTCTGAAAAATGAAATGAAAACAGAATGATGCCAAAAGATAATAATAAGTAGCAAAACAGGCAAGTCTAAAATCTCTCAAATTATTGAAGCCAAACATTCCAACAATCTTTGGATATTTACAGCAAAATGTGTAGAAATATTTGATCAAAAGCACATCTTTGAATATTAGATCAAAAGTACATCTTTGAATCTTCTTGACTCAAGGTTATTGCAACTAAATTTCATATTTGAATCATTAAGTTAAAGTACTGCAATTGAAATCTCTAGTTTGAATCTAAGAAAGTAAAATAATTTTCCGGGAAGTGTTATGGTATAGTATGAGAAGCCATTTATACACGTGTCTAGCCTACCAGGATGCCTGTGTATTCAGTTGACACAGGGACCCCATGACTACTGTCATTGTAAAATGTAGATCATTGGACCTTGGGTGACCCATATACCTATTTATTTGTCCTCAGGTGTTTGAATCTGACACCTTTAGAGAGGAGGACAGCATTCTGCAGATGTCATAAATATTGAGCATGTCCAGGCATATGGCAATCCATCATAAACTGTAGATCACTGGACATTGGTTGACCTACAGACCTATTTATTTTTCTTAGGTGTTTGAATGTGCCACATTTAGAGAGGAAGATAGCATTCTGCAGATGTCATAAATATTCTGCATGTCCAGGCAGATGGCAATATTTTGACAATGGCCTGTCAGCTGTATGTTTAGATATATGTACCTGTGCTGAGTATTATATATCAACAAGATTGATGTCAGCTGCCTTGTCTGCTGATCCACTGTGGGGTGGGCATAAATGTACACTGTAAGGATAACTTGCAGAGTGTTGCCCACCATTGAATGGATCATGACTGGTATCCTGCATACACTTCAGACATGCAGGTTGCTTGCAGATTTTAACGTTGCATTGTATATACATGTAATATAGAAGTTACGACATAAGAATGGTTAAAGAAAGCATTTCTTGGCACAAATACTGAGGTAAAAATGGGAGGAGACTGCTGTAAAAACAAATGTAGAGATCGTGACTACATGTAGACACCATGATACAGAATATATTGCAGTTGTTCTCTTGGTATCCTTTACTTTGGTAACTACCAAGAAATGCTGAGGTGGGCATAGATGTAGAAAGGACCTAGATGCCAAGAAACAATGAAACAGAAATAGAAGGAAAAGAGACCTGGGCATTTCTAGGCATTTTTGCCAAGAAACACTGAGAATGTTATCTCCCACCTCTACCTCAGCGTTTATTGGCAAATACATGTACACCAAGAAATGCTGGACTGCGTTTGCTTTTTTATCTGTGCCTCAGCAACTTCCAAGGTGTACTCTGTGTCTTTGTGCTTTTTGACAAAAATGCAAAAAAATGTGACAGCTCATTATTGAACCACTGCGTTTCTCAGCAAAACACAGAGGATCAGGCCCTTCCTTGGCATATGGCTTTCCCAAGTGGTGGTAATGATACACAGTAAACTTGTTACTTGCGATGATTAGAAATATTACAGCTCTACAGAGCACTTTGTTCACTCTTTTGTTTTTAACTACATTGTATGATCAATTTATAATATTACTGTATGTATGTGTACTTACGCAGGGTTTACTGAGCAATGCAAAATTTAAATCTTCATATTATGTAATGATTTTAATGCGATGTGTGCATTTAAATTGTTAAAGATCCCAATGAAAATACATGTACATATACTTGCCAAAATAGAAAACAACAGGCTGTTGAAATACAGAATCTCCATTGTGTGTGAGGTTTGAATCAACTAGTTGGTATTATTCATTATGGATGAAGAATAAAAAGCAAATAAAATTGTATAAGTAGACTAGGCAAGTGCCTGACGGCATAAAATTGTATACTTTTGATAATTGTGTAAAACATTATGTGAAGCAGTTTATGCACTGAAATGATGACATTTTCCGCAGCAGCTGGCTGATGGCACAGTGTGTGTGGCACAAAGGTACTTGGTCATCTTGATTAAAAAGTGGTTGGACTGAATTAAGTGTGGTTTATTGCTGGTGGAGTCAGGTGTTGACTGATTGTATTTGTTACAGCTGTCCAGCAGCAGCTGCTCCAATGTCAGGACCTGCTGAGTCGCTACCAACACCTGGCCCTGGACCAGCAACACACCATGTCAGAGTCCCTGTCTGAGCCTCACACTCCCAGGAAGGTTTGTATCTTGTGAGCTCTTGTCATGCCATCTGGTGGTCACCTTTTGAAGCACAACTGCACTGACAGACATTGCACTTACATGAATATAGCAATTGCAATTATGGATCAGTCATGTCTGAGAAGCCACATGTACAAACATTTTTAAGCTCACAAATCCTTTTTTTTTTGACAGCCATTTCACCTTAACTTTGAAACTTTTTTGGTGGTAGCTAGTGTCAATAAGGTGAAAGTTCACCCCAGTCAAGGTACATGTATCCACAGAGGTGAACATTGCTGAATTGATCACTCTTTAAGTTATGATTTAAGCAAAGTGAGATGGTCAATATCCTGTATGTGAACAATGAACCAGATCTATATAATTTTGAAAATATTCTTGCATTTATTCTTTGGGTTGGAAAATTGAAGCAAAGAATTGGGTGGGGGTTGTGTAAAATCTAACATGAATGCTTCAGGTTATTTTTGTATGAAGCTAAAAAAAGTCTGTTTGCACTTTTGTGGTATACTGATTACCGTTTTTATATGTGCTTATTCATTTGTTGTGAGATAACGTGTCACCTGCACTTAGAGAGCTCATTAATATACTATAACAGCAAAATATTGAAAGTATTCTCTTCCATCGTCTCAGTGTTCAACCCCTGACCACCAGCTCCCAGATGGGGACCTCAATAAACCACTGAATACCTCAATTGATGGAGAGTCTTCCTCAAAGCAGAGCACCCAATCTGGCCAGGGTCAAGGGGAAGTGATGTCCAAGCCTGTGAAAGCAAATATGTGTACCCCACCACGCAGTCATGTGCATCCACAGGTATATTTAATTCTGGAGTGCATGGTAACTGGGACAAGTTGAAGGCTTTTAATGTTTTGCATTTCATCGGCTCCTGCTATGTCATGCTTTAGACCTTTTAACATCCAGTAAAGTACAGAAAATCTGAAATTACAGTGGAACCCTACTTAAAGTCCACCCCACAGAGATTTTCAGTGTGCAACTGAGAAAAGTTTGAAGTGCAAGGGGTGAGCATGCACTCCATTTAAGAGGTGTCAGCAGCTGGTCCTGGCTGGGCTTGTCCCCTTCTCCTTGTACATTTACACCAGCTACATCATATTTTAAAAATTGTAAGTTTCAGAATTATGACTACTACTGTTATGAAAGGTGGTTGTAATATGATTCCATGGTTCCATTGTACATATTCAATTCCAAAATGATTATGGGAGTTTTAAATACCAAAAAATTAGACTGGGATAAATATAAGAATGCATATTTTGTATGTTGCTGCCACTTTGCTGACTGCATGTATCAATTTTGAACATGGGTTTTTTAAAATAGACAAAGTAAATTGATTTTATCTTTTAACCATGGAAGAAAGTTATTTTACACAGGGAATTATCTTTCAGCTGATTTAATTTGGACTTTGTTTTATCAGAGTTGTATACGTCACAAGTTCATGCATGGACATGTGTGTGTGTGTGTGTGTGTGACAACTGGAGGTGCTGTATCTTGAAAAATTGGGGATGTATATACAATTTGATGGACACTTCTCTGTGTAAAATAGTTTCCATGTACTTTCTTTTTAGATCAAAATTAAAACTCAGCACACAAATCTTTGCTTCTTAGAAATAAGTATTTGATGAACATGACAGTGACTTAAAGAATGTGCTATCTATCTCACTTTAATCCCTGCCAGAGTTTGATATCTGAAATGTTTGTTGTTATCTTCAGAAGATATGTTTTAAGAATGTGCCTTCGGTGTCCAATACTTTTTAAGTGTAGGACATGTGGCAGAAGGTCACAAAAAAACAACAACCCCAAAACATCAAAAAATCGTCACATATCTCGCATCAGCTGATAAAATGGAACAGTGTTTCTGTTAACCCCTAAATGGGGGTGTATTACCATTTCAAAACCTGAATACCTTCTAAGAAAATTCTAAGTGGTCATAGGTTTTGTTTAGTTACTTGTAAATTTGGGAAAATCCAGTCATCGCCCCTGAATTTTGCTTTTTGTGACCACTTGAAAATTTCCTAAGAGAAACACTCATGGAAATAGCTTCAACAATTGCACATAGATCTCAAATCTGGAAATCTGCATTAAACATACCCTTATCATCAGATTATCAAAACTGGTTACTAACAAAATATGCGCCACATGGTTAAAGCACCTGATGTTTCTAGGAGTGGTATTTGCTATGTAGCAAAAAATAAAATTAAAGGTTTGTAGTGACCCAGCACAAATAATATTTCTGGTAGGTAAATCAAACCATTGGTGCTTCATTAAAGATATTACTTATCAAACACATTACAAACCTTAAATTTTATTCATGGGGGGGGGGGGGGGGCTGGCAGTTCTGACTAGTGTTGCTGCTGAATTCATAGCCCACAGGCTGGGGGCGACTTTAATGTCTGATACAATAAAAATATAATACATATTTGACATTACATTCATTTGACAAATTAACATTCCGTTAACACTAATCACACATGTACTTTGGATACTACATCTTCAAAATATCGAATCGATACTAACCCCAAACTTGGCTGCCATTTGGAAATTTGTGGATTCCGCACCCAATGGTTAGTAAATAAGGATAGTAGTATTCGGACAATCCTGGGGGTGGGGTTGTAATATATGAAACCAAATGTATGTATTTTGCAAATATTTCAAAGCATCAATAATGATATGATATATACTGTGGCTGCAATTCACTTTTTGATATCCAAATCAAGTGATTTTTGGTGTGACTGTCCAACAATGCATTTGGCTATGTTCAAAATGGATCATGATTCGCTGGCTCGAAGTAGTCTATCATGTTGCATTTGGATTTGTAACTGACGATGATAACTGCTTCAGACATAGTGGAACGAGCAGATTTAAGTTAAGAGAGTAAATCATGTTTTAAAAGTACTCTAATGCCCGTTTGCTTGGGTAACTCGGAGAAAGGACACCTGGAACCTAGCGAAATATTGCGATAACGATCACCGAATATCCGGGGCGATGCTGTTTCACCCCGAACAACCGTGGTAATGCAGCTATGCTCTTTTCCTGGCCCAAGTTAACCCTCCACTCCAGATAAGTTGAAATTAAATACATGTACTGTGTTTGAGTTTACTGCAAAATAGTGGCACACGCGGGCCACTTTCTTGATAAAATCTTGGAGCTTCTTTGGAATACGGTCCATTTTTCAGCAAACGGAATAAAGCACATGTGTACACCTTTCACACTTGAGTGCACAACTAAGTGTAGGGTTTCAATGCTGAAAACCAGGACCTTTTTCGAAAGAACGGCCATAATGTTTCAGCTAAGGTCGACCAATCTTTATTAGGAAAGAGCGGCTTGAAATTTTTTTTTATTATTATTATTTTATGTTTCATAAAAGTTATTTAGGGTCGGAACTCGGGCCTTTTTAGTGGGTCCGTTGGGTTATCAGCACAACACATGTATTTTTGTTAGGCGTTAGGTAACTTGGACATTTGGTGTTAGGTATCATCATGGAGTTTGTTTTACATTTCTGGTACAGGATGTCCATTGTTACAGTGCTTGTTAGGAATTCCCCAGGTTTATATAGGTGTCTGGCTGCAACTGTTTATTTTCTGAACTTGTTCTATACTATTTAGTAATTATGTTTGGTTTAATAGGTATTCTACATGCATATTGAAGCTCTGTATTTATAAGCAAAACTTAACTTATTTAGCTAATTCATCATTTGCCACGTTCATATTTATTCATTATTATGTAGGTCGTCTTTGCTGAATATTTGGTTGAGACAAGCAGCCACTACTCAGAAAGACATGTATGGGTACAGGTTCCGACACATGCTCTGAGTAGTTACCCACTGAAGACCCTTTATTCTATTTGGGCTAATACAGCCTATGTCAAAATTCTACAGAGGAATGTGTGCAATATGGACAACATACTTCCATATGTATATAAGTTAGACAGTGACAGGCTAGGTGATGGAAAGTAAAGAGTTCGGATTGCGGAATAGGGTAATGACTACTCGGAAGTGTTTCTGGATGAAAAAAAACACAAATCAAAACATGTTTAAAATGTATATTTTTCCCCTTTTATGCATTCCTCCTTTGATGGCAGTTTAATTTGTCGCCTGGGCACAGCCGAAGGCGCTTGTATGCATATAAAATAGAGCAGTATGCACGGTAGACCATGTGGGTACAGATGACAGTATATGGGTAGAGGTGACAGTTTGGTACGAGGAAAAAAAAAAAAAAAGGAGAAAAAAGTGGACCATTTGTTCAGCTTTCTTTCCCATGTGGGCTCAAAGAAAGGGTTTTTTGTTTTTGTTTTTGTTTTTGTTTTTTTGTTTTATAGGTTTCCCAAGCCCAGAAATATGATGGCGATCTTGGACAGAATAAAAACTTCACAAGTGGTCCCAAACAGGATCAAGTATCCAGACAGCCACCCCTGATGTTTAATCATGTCAATATGCAGGCATTTGGTGACCAGCCTCAATCTGTCCCAGGGTTTGTTGGCCAGATGGGCCAGCCAGTGTCCTGGTCACAAGCAGCTATGCCTATGAGCACAGCAGGGGTCATGGGTCACCAGCAGACATTGCCACATTTTGCAGGAGGTCAGGTGATGGAGCATGTGCAAACAGATGGGCACAGAGGCACTGGTGGTGAGAGAATGGGGCAGGAGTTTCAGTGGCAGCCAGGTGGGAATCATGCTCGCTTGTACACAAATGTGATAGACCAGGAGATTGCACAAGAAAGGCAAGCAATGTATAGGGAGGTCGATAAGCCAGTACAACATGGTCGCTTGTATGGCATAGGACCCTTGAATCCACCAGTTATGTCCAGTACACAGAGAAGTGAACTCAATAATAATGGACCGGTGGGACTTCCAGTATGGAATGAAGGAAAATTTAATTTCCAGCCTCTTATGCCAGACAGTCTACAGTCCACAGGACCCAGTGGTCTACAGCACAATGTGCACATGTACCTTAATAACCAAAGAATGGAGGCTGTGGGTCTGCTTCCTAGGAATGGCCAGGCCAGTGACAGATCTCCCCCAACAAACAAGCCTTTCTTCCCAGACACAGCTCCTGGTCCTCCCCTTGGCCAGCACCCACCACACCCAACAACACTTGCCCCCTTTGACTCGCCAGTGACCACAAAATTTCAGGATCACATGGATGATGCACAGTTCATTCAGTATTATAGACAGCTGTCACCGACAGAACGCAAGCGGCAGCTCATTGCTCAGAAGGAAGCATTACTTGAGGAACAGAAGCGCCTTAAGACCATTTTAGCGGAGCAGGAATCACTGCTACAGTCAAAACAGAAGCAGTTACACCAGCAGCAAGCTTTGCATCAACAGCGTCTGAAGGTGTTTGAACAGACGGGACACTTTCCCCCACACAATGGGGATCCAAACAGGCCTATGCATCCTCTACTACCTTATGATGTGTCAGGAGAACTACACAATGGTTCCTATTTGGAGCAAATGACACCAAAACAGGATCACAGACAGCTGTCAGAGTCACAGGAGAACATGAAGTTTCTACAGCAGCGAGGCATGCAGCTTCCTGTGCAGGGACACCCTGCACACACAGGTGAGTTTAACAACACGGTAGTCTGGTCAGTACTGGTTCAGTTTGCAACATATACAATGTACAGTGGCCCCTGTCTTGAAATACCACTCCTGTCAAAAGACCACCTTTTTTGCTCAGTACCTTTACTGTTATTGAACGTCCCCTACATGATGTCAGTCATGATTTTGCACTTGAACTGGCTGCTGGACTGTCTCATCATACAGTGAAATGTTATATATTATATAAATGCTTATCTGCACATGTATCTGCTCACAATGCAGTGGGGTCACAGAGTACATTTCTGTGTGTGATCCTAATGGGGATAGAACTGCTGTCAAAAGTGACATACTGTTTGTAGAGATCCTAGTACATAGAATTATGGTGTCAGATGTCAGCTGTTATGTGCAGCTTTTGCTCCCTAAATCTCTACGGGTTTATGCTGATGAATGTAACAATATGCATTAATCTGGTTGAGAGACTTTCACAGTGAAATTTCAGTACAAGTTCAGACAAGTGAGTTTCCCCACCTATCACTGCATTTGGTGCAAAGCAGAATGGTTAGAATTGTTAAGGAAAGTGATCCAAACATGTTTTACGCCTCTCCTTGTTTTAATCATATGACTTTTCAGAGAATTTCAAGTTGTAAGGTGGTAAAGTTTGTTTGAAGTTGTGATCTACAGGTGCTGAAGAAAGTGTATTGTTTCTCTAGGTGCAGTAAGATCAACAGGCGCCTCCCCCATCAGACCCAGCAATATGGCGACCCTGGCCAGTGTTAGTACTTGTACGTCACCAGGACACTATGTTGACATGGCAACCAGCATATCCCAACATGCACCAATTCACCGCACTGACCAACTCACAGCACCTGTACAGACACATCCAAGGTACTGCAATGTAACATGCTGTCCTTTGGCCCTTAGGTTGACTTATTACCATTTCAAACATAGTACAATGTATAGAAAAACTAGAAAACAGTACTGTTAAAATTTAATCATGTATAAGGATTTTATCGTAATTGTTTATGTTTGTTATCCCATCATGCTTGGGTTGGCACTGAAGTATTTGTTTTCTTTTGTCAAAGTATGCAAAATATTCAGTACATGTGTAAAATTTCAGTGTGGCAAGTACTGAAACCCAAATGGGCTTTGGTGACTGATACCTTGTACAAAAGGTATGAAACAGGGAAAATGGACAATGAGAAATTGTGTTATATAAGACTACAAAACCATCATTTGTTGTACAATAATACATTATCATGAAACAAAACAATATGATTAAGATCAAATGAAAGATGACAATTACATGTACATCAAGAGTTTGAAGTTATGACAGACAGTCTTGCTATTAAGTCAGGCAGCAAATGCTGTGGTCAGATACACAGTAAAACGTGAATGTCAACATTTTGTGATGATCTACATTTGTCAGAAAGAGAGGATGTGTGTCTATTAGGACATATGCACTTTTTGGAGTGAGTATGGTGGATCTGCTGCTCCACAATAGTAGGCACATGAATGTGGTTCACCCTGTTTGTTGTCCCTTGTGGTTGATACATGCAATTAATATCAAAATTACTATTGAACACATACTTTGTATGCATGTAGTTGTTTGTACTGCAGAAAATCAATTTTTCTGCAGTTATTATTTCATTATGACTTGGAATGCAACTTAAAAGTTACAGGTAGGAACTACTTGAGGGAATCTACTATATCCTTGTCTTTCTCCTCTCCTCTCTGACAAATTGAGGAATTCATGAGGTTATTTGTTAACAGCTTTGGCACCATAATATTATAGACCTGTGTGGGGTCTGGTGCACTTAAACATTTCCCTGGTAAATTAACACAGCTTAAGACTGAGTCAGCAGCTTTCCTTGACATGGCTGGGGTGCTAAGCACCCAACTCATGCCGAGGAAAGCTGTTGAACTGGGCATGTTATTAGCTATGTGCTAAGGCTCATCAACATATTGTTTTGCATTACTGTTGAAGCAGTCAAAATCATTGAAGCAGATAACATTTAAGGATTGAGCAATGTTGGTCAAGTTAGAGAGAGCAGGGTCAATTGTGTATTACACTGATGTTTCATTAGAACACAAGTTGATACCACATGCCTGCATTGTTTTTCACCTTGCCTAGTCAAAACTTATAGCATCTGCAGGTTCATGTACTAATCACTTTTAAGAACTTGTAGCATGAAATACAGTGACTTTTAGTTAATCAGTGTATTAACAAAGGTACCATAGAAGATGCAGTTTATGTGGTACAGTTTACACAGAAGATATGTTTGACTTTAGAATTTTCAATATTAGTAAACGAGATACTATATTGCTGAATTGTTGGGCATGAACAAAGAGTAAACTTACCATTTCAGTCGTCATGAGTAGTCTATCTTGTATGGGTTTTTTTTCTAGTATTTATACAAAATTTCTGTGAGGCTTACATGTACATGTATGTTGTTTAGAAGGGAAAGTATAAATTAGTTCTGTGAATAGGGCATGCATGTATTTAATTGGTGTGAAATGTAATTATGTTGGTTTTGAACTTTTTTTTCCAGAAGGGATAACATTGATAGACATACAAGACAAGGCAACCTACCTTTGGAAGTGGCAAGACCTCGATACTCTGGCTCAGCTGCTTCATCCTTGACACCACAAAGGTGAGTCCAACCCTGATTGGTGTTTTTGTGGAAGCTGATGGAAGTCCATACTGTATTGTGTGTTGCACTGGACCAGCACTGCAGGGCTTGACAGGGAAGCAAGCCCTTTAGTCTGGGACAACTAATTTTCAGTCAGGCCAACCACAGCTCCACCTCTTTCAGATCAAGGAGGGTACAGGAACATGTAGCCTCCTTGTTCAGATGGATAAACAGTGACATGCCCCCCCACCCTCCTTCTGTACAGCTCCTGGTGTGAATGCTGACCCACATGCTGTTTCTACACTGATGAGTTGACTGACATGATCAGCACCATGTTTGCACAAAAATTCTCTGTATGCTGGTCAAAGTTTTGAGAGAACTTGAAGTATTGACGTTGAATCACCATTATTAATGGAGTAAGCAGATGTAGTTTGACAGCATCTAATTGACAAATCTGGTGACTATCTTTGATTGTGAATATCTTCACATAGGTGTCAACCCCAAATGTTTTTAAGAATACATGTATACGGCAAGTTAACATTGGCTTTAGTGATGAGGGACACTTTTCTTTTGATAACTCTCTAAATACACTCAAAAAGTCCATAAAGTATACAATTTTGGAAAGTAAACAACATAAAGATGAATTCTGTAGCACTGTAATAGTGTTTACTTGCTACAATGTTTACACAGCAATTAGCAAAGTGTATAGAAGTGACTCATTTTTTGATACAAAATTTGGCTTGAACTCCTACAAGGTAATAGATTTTAATATCAAACTATAAAATATCCTCTAAATGTAAAAGGGGTTTCTTAAATTTTGAACTATTGTTGTTGTTCCTCATATGCAGCTGTTTGAAGTTGAAAAGATGATGCATCAAAGGCAAGCCACCTTTGATCAACTCTGGTGACAAACAATACAAAAATTAGAAAATCTGAGACACACTTTTTGATGCAATACATAAACTTCAGTTTGCTGCAGATTTGAGGCCAATATGTTCAGACTTGAATAAGTCAAAGTGATATTTGTGCTAAGTAATGATGACCACGTCTGTAATTGTTGAAAAAACATTGTAACCAACTGACAAAGTGAAACTGAAATGAGTAGCATCCTTGGTTTGTTAGCTTGAAATCTGAAAATGTATAGTTTACTATACTTTATATTTGAATCCAAAGTTATATTCAGTAATTTGTGAAAGTCACTGCTAACTTGCCGTATATCCTTAATTAGGAGATCCGAGTAAAAAGTGCATGAAAACAAAGAAAGTTGACAAGTTTCCCTCAAAATTGTGTCATTTTAACAACCTTTAGATTCTCAAAATAGGGAGACTCCCACCAAAATCGGGAGAGTTGATAGGTGTGTCTCAGAAAGAATTTTTACAAGACTTGTTCTATTGAAACTAGAGGCCCTCGGGGCCTAATGCTCTGCTTGGACCATTGCTATATTGCACCTACATCTTCCATTTCAAGTTGCGAGTCCTCAAGTGGCTTCCAAACATATAAAGCATTTGTGATTTTAGTGTCTCTTTTGTCCAATAGATGGCACTTCGCTCCACATGTAATCATATCTTATTTGTGCAATTCCTGTGATGGATATCGTTGCATGTGCCAAGACATCAATCAGTGAGTCCTTCATTCTATGTCCTCAATGACCGTGGGAAAAAAAGATCAAGGTCATCCAGATTATGTAATACAAGAGGCCCATGGGCCTTGAGCTGTTCTGACATTGCCATTGATGTCCAAGCTACACCCTGCAATTACAAAGTCACCTCTTTTAACTTTACAGGCATATTGACCTCACAAAAATGGGTCACAGTCAGTGATATTACATAACATTCTAGCATTGGGCATGGTCTGTACGTCCTATAAATTTGGCAAGTCTTATCCAATACTCTTCCAAATATGAAATTTTATATCTTAAAACACATTTAGCTCATAATAACTGTCAAATTATAGGTGGCGCCACTAGTATCACTGGTAACTTAGACTTTAACCTTCCCCCAATCCCACGATATTTGGTGAAGATCCACCAAAAATTAAAGATGCTACAGTGTTCACAAGATTTTCACATTTGGACCCCTATATTATAAAATATTGTAGGTGGCACCATCAATATCGAAAGGGACTTAGATTTTCATACCCCCCAAAAGTCCTGAAAGTTATATTGGGCTAACATCAAAACTAAAACAAAATTATTGTGCTCACAAACCAAAAGTTTATGGACGAATGGACAGAATGACAGACAGTGGGACATGAGCGATGCTATGAGCTCTGCGATTTTAGGTCATCAGAGCCCCCCCCCCAAAAAAAAAAGCTTAGGTCAAAACTGAATAGATACATCTGTGTGAAATGAATAGTGGCAATGGGAGGAAAAGAATATCTTTTAGGGAGCAATTTTTTGATCAGTGATATTCTAATTTTAAATGTTTTGGGGAGCTCAAGAACAGAAAAAGTTATCAATGCCAATTTGAGTTACTGAAAATTTTTGTCATATAAGAACCATTCCTTTTGAAGGAAAACGAAAACTTGTTTCCCTGCATATTTGTATGAAGAATCATTTTACATGTTTTTGAGTTATTTCTACTAAAAGTTCAGGTGAAACCTATTTGAAAGGCTGTCCAGGCAGGGGTGCCTCAAGGCACTATCCTCAGACCCCTCCCATTCTTGGGTTTTTGTTCATGACCTAGTGGACAATCTCACACGTTTGCTGATGATATTAGCATGCTCAAAATCATCAATAACCCTGTTCACTCTCCATGCCACCAGAACACCAATCTGTCTTTAATACGTTACTGGTGCAGGCTATGGCAAGTGTTATTCAATGCCATCAAATCACTATCAGTTAGTGAAAATGCATTAAACCTCATCACCCGCCTGTTTTCTTAGGTGGGTCTCAGATTCCTGAGGCATGGACATCTCTGTATCGCTTTGAGTGGTAACTTATCTTGGTGTGCCCTTTTCACACAGAATACCAGTAAAGCTGGTCAAAGAATGTCCGTACTTTGGAGCTTTAAGTACAAACTATCACGCAAATCCCCAGTCAAACCATATTGTTCGACAACTGGTAAGGTGCTGTCTGATCAGTTGGAGTTGATTCAGTATAATGCCACTAAAATTTGTACTGGTGCTTTGAAACATACATCACATGTTAACTTACTTCGTGAGCTTGGGTGGTCAACTCTTGCAGACAGACGTAAATACTTCAAGCTTGTCCTCTTTTACAAAATGTACCACAATCTGACTCCCTCCATGTCTCTGATCTAGTGCCCCCCATTCGTGCTCTCCGACATTCGATGTCAGTGCACTCCACTAGATGTAGAATATCACGTCTGGGTAACTCTTTTCTCCCAAATGCTATCAAACAGTGGAATAACCTCCTTGCGACATTAGAGATTTGCTTTCCCTACAAATATTCAAAATTTGCTAATATTTGTCACACGCAATTATGCCTAGGATTCTCGAGATTAAACTTTGACCTCCACAAAGTTAACATTGTTCTTGACATCCTGTGTCTGTTTTTATCCCACTGAAGACTTTAAGCATTTTTTACTCTTCTGTCCCAACTGCATTGTTCAGAAAAACAAATTACTTAATACTGTTATTCCTTTGATTGCTCCAGGGGTTAGCTCCCATCTTATAATCCATTTTGGTTGCGGTAGGTTAGCTGAAATATTTCTTTGTGGCAGTAACCAGCTTTCTAACTACCTAAATATCTAGATCTGTGATGCACTTCAGCTGTACATTATTGATACCAGGTGCTTTTAATGACTGAACGTTTCAGTTACTGTAATGATCTTTGATTGGACTATGAAAATTTATTTTTATTCTATGTTTGAGAGTGAATTATCATTTTCTATAGTGAAATTCAAAAGTAGTTGCCCACTGTAGATCACATTGCCTAAATATTGTTACAAGTAAATTGTGACACGCCTGCATCAGTGACATGATGCATTGACATTTGGACAAAATCAAATGTGTGCAAGCGATGTTTGACTATATGTCATGCATGGCATGGAATAACTGTGACGAACATAAACAAACATGGCACACCAGGTTGGCATTGAAACTGACAGTAGGCTTAGGGCATAATTTTTGCGATGACCCAATTAAACATGGAATAAACAAAATCTTGCATGGCTGGAGAGTGAGTTACTATTTTTCTCTCACTCGGGATCGTGAAAGAAAATAGTAACTCACTCTCAGCCATGTAAGATTCTCTATGTATCACACTTTCTTCCACTTTGCGTAAATATTGAACTCAACATCTTCATACTGGCTTAATTGGTATCTTCTATGTAATCAAATTTTGATATTTATACTGAGTTTTCCCTGATATCATACATTGGTAACATTTGTATTGTCCTATGTGTCTTGTACATACTTACTGTGTGTCTCCATGTTCTTGAGAACCCATGTATTAGTGATCTTGATGTACTATAGGGCTATCCAGATTAAATAAATACGTTTAAACTAAAAGTTAAGTGCAAATCCAACCCTATGGATAAAATATCTGTGGCATTTTATAAACTGACCGTACATCTTTTATTGTTACATGAAAAGGACAGAAAGTACACATATGGATAGACAAAACTTAAAGTGTATATAATATATGGGTTTATATACAGATGCACAGCAACGAATTTTGTATCATTGTATCATGGGAGCATCAGGTGAACTCTTCCAGAATTATTCATAATACATTTACCTGTCAATTTCTTGGTGGAAAAGCATTTAGTGTCCAAGCTATTTATCATAAGATGGTAACCATGTACAGCACATGAAGTATAGTGATATTGAGGCAACAAGATGTGCAACAGTGATATAATAAATGGGCTGTGTGCCTGATGAATGCTCTGTGAGTCTTTGCCTGTGTTATGTACAAATATTGCAATCAACCATTGATTATTTACATACATGTACTGAGTTGCTTTGAAATTCTTGGTGTGCCTGAGTGTCACCAGGTGGCAGCAGGAGATAATGTGGTATTCATGATCAGGCACACATAAAAGGTTTTTATGAGGTATTTTTCCAAGTTTGTTTAAGGACAAATAAATATGCAAACAATACAGTATTTTGGGGCATATGGAGTCCGTTCATTCAGGTGAGAACTAAATGTGAAAGCCAAAGGTCACTCTATTCATAAAGAGAAATATTTGTGGTAACTACCGGTCATGTATGTAAATAATTGGTTGATTGCAATATCTGTATATAACACAGGCTATAGGTTGTCTGCCAAAGACTCACAGAGCATGTAATTCAAGACTATCACCATTTTGGTATTATCAATCTGTAAATCAAAACGTAATGTTCCACTATGGGAGATTTAATATATAAATTATTTAATATAGTGGAAATGAGCAAAAATAAAAACTGCTTTTAAAAAATAAGTATCAAAATGTTGCCAGTATAAGATTTTACCAGTTGTGACATATAAGCAAGTGCCCAAAAGTTACAAAAGGTGTGTTCACTGATAAAAAAAAAACACTTGTCAGTGTCACACCACCTTGATCATGTCCTGTGTTAGAAAGTACTGTACATACAGTTATTGGTGATGATGATGACCCAGTTGTTTTAGAAGGCATCGGACAACAAATTTTAGACAGCAGAGCAAACATCAATGACACAGTTGTTGTTCAGCTAAAATATGACTTTCTTGTGTACATAAATCAGTGCTTTTTTATTGAATTGGGTATTTTTAAGGCCTCATAATCCTTGACATTTTGATGTAGTCTTACTCTTAGAAAGTCATGAAACTTGCAGTTACTGAGTATGATGTAGAAAATAATCTAACTGTTTTGTCTCATTTTGATGTCATGAGTTGGATTTGGTCTACCTGGAGATTTTACATTATGTTAATATTAGGACCGTCAGATGTGCTTAATTTCATCATTATCCCCCGCCCACGAAGTGGGGGCAGGGAATATAGTAATCAGTTCTGTACTTCCTTCCAAAACAATTTTGTGTTCGGCCTGTATCTCGAAAAATATAAGAGCCAGCTCTTTCAAATTTTCAGGGTAGGTGCAGCATATATATAGTAGGCATAATTATCCTCCATTGATGTGATTAACAAATTTTTTTAAGCAGTGGAGGGCTAAGGTTGTATATTCCTATTACTTTACATTGTAACTTGCAACTTAATAACTTGAAAACTACTGCACATAGAAACACAAAATTTCAGACTGTAAATCTAGATGCATAACTCAATACCTCAAAAAAAATCATATAACCATAGGTGCATAAGTGACCAGTTTATTTAAGGGTTGCTTTAACATACAAACAAATGGGAATACACAGCTCTAGCCCTCCAAACATTTGTGTTTTCAGTTGTGTATTGGGGTGAATACACACCTTAGAGCTAATTCTGACCTTTCCTATTAACAAAGTTCATTAGGCAGCCTCAATATCTTCCCCACAATTTTGTCCAGCCTGTATCTTTCAAATTTTCAGGGCAGGTACATCGTATGTAGTAGATGTATATAGGCACATTTTTGGTGCCTAATTATGGTCCTTCATTAATTATTAACAAAGTTTGTTAAGCAGCGTCAAAATTTTCCCCATAATTTTAATTGCCCATATCTTGAAAATATAACAGCTAGACTTATGAAGTTTCCAGGGTGGGAAGATGTCATATGCTAGGTGTACATAGGCATAGTTTTATATGGCTACTGTTTGTCTTTCATTAAATAATTAACAAAGATCATTAAGCACCTGCAATTTGTTTACAACATTTCTCTGCAACTAGAATAGCTAGCCTTTTGAAATTTTGAGGGTGGATTTTGTGCAGTCATCTTAACAAAAGAAACTGGATCTGATTAGATTTTGGTGTCAACATGACCATATTTAAACAAATGGCAGTCCAATTAGATGTTCATTAGAGCCTGTTACCAGATTGCATGCAAGTTATCCTGTGACAGGTGTGTCTTTGCTGGAAGCTATCTATATTGTACATGGTGTGTGTGTGTGTGTGTGTGTGTGTGTGTGTGTGTGTGTGTGTGTGTGTGTGTGTGTGTGTGTGTGTGTGTGTGTGTGTGTGTGTGTGTGTGTGTGTGTGTGTGTGTGTGTGTGTGTGTGTGTGTGTGTGTGTGTGTGTGTGTGTGTGTGTGTGTGTGTGTGTGTGTGTGTGTGTGTGTGTGTGTGTGTGTGTGTGTGTGTGTGTGTGTGTGTGTGTGTTTTGATTGTCCATATCTCGGAAAATATAACAGCTAGCCTTTTCAAATTTCCAGGGTGGGTACATCTCATGTAGTAGGTTGGCTGCGGTCATCAGACCTCTGGTAATTACATATTGATGTACCAATAAAAAGAAATTGTGGGTGGGTATAAGCTAGCGTCAGTGGCAACTTGTTAGAATTTGAATGAATCTTAAATATGTATGTAGATGCATTTGTGTCGGTCATTTGAGAGCTAGCTTGTATGGGTATGATAAAAACACTGGGTCAGGGCTTTGTGTGTTAGTAAATGTTTTCTTTGTACCTGTACCAGCAGTCACAGGCCTGAGGCAGGGATGCACATTGGATTATTAACCCTTAAAATGCTGATTTAAGATTGAGTCAACAGCTTTCCTTTGGACACTTTGCACGCATTGTGCGCAGTGTCCCAAGGAAAGCTGTTGACTAAGACTACTTTTTGCTTCAGACAAGGCTTGCTGGTATTTGAATGAAAGGTATCTTCATGAGGAATTTGACTCTTTTAACCAATTTATGTGTCATGGTAATAAGAAAGCAACTATAGCAGTGATTAGCACTTTAAGGGTTAAGACAATATTCAACTGGACTGATGTTGGATAATTTTGTTCATTTTGAGAATTGGGGATGTTTTTGGAGACATATATATTTTCTATCATATGTCAAAATTAAGCAGTTCTTGCTCCAATAAAATCTAAAGAAATTAAGGAAATACTTTTAATATCAACATGGTTGTCAATGGACCATGTTAACCTTTGGACATTGAGTATTGACAATACTTATTTGCTGTAAAATGCGCCTTTACATGGATATTTCTTAAAAACATATTCTCTGATTTTAATTGAATAAAAACAAAACAGATTTACTCAGGCTTTAATTTCTCTGATATGCTTTTGCAGATACATATATTGAGATTATAATTCTTAATGGCACAAATTTGACCATTTTATCTTCAATATTTTTGGGAAATATCCATAATTTTGCAAAACCACCTTTTTGTCCAAAACACTTGTGTTTATACAACATGTAATTTTGAGTTCCATCTTTAGTGCAGACAGATTTTGCAAAACTTGCTGTCAGTTGAGTAAAAAGGTTTATTATATTAGGGATGCATCCTTCTGTGATATTTGGCCTGAAAGCGAAGTCATATGTCTAAGTTGGACATTATCTTAAATAGTTATGACTTGAAAAAAGAGAAAAACATTAGATGCAGTGCTGATATTTGAAGCACACCATTTGTGTTAATGTAAATGAAAGACACAAGATTTACTTGATAGTGACAATGTTCTAATGAAGTCCATGCATACATGTACATGTAGGACATGAGTAGTGCAACCTATTTCATTGGGTTTCAAGGGTCATGAGAAAAACAGCTTTTGGAAGATTGTTATTAACTGCTCACATGCAGAAACTGCACATTTGAAGCTCAGAGCTTCACGTTTCCACAACAATCTTAGGAGAAAGTCCACAAGTTTTGTAACTTATTTGGATGAAAGTTCAAGAGTGGGCCTTGGGGCTCTCATCAATTCAGGTCGCAAGTTTTACTTGCATGTTTGCAGTAATGTTCTTCATGTAAGGTGATGAAAATATCACAAAAAAGTTGACAGCACTTTCATCAGGACAAGAGAGTTAAAAGACAAGCTGCAATGACCGATATAATCAAACAGTTGAGTTATTAATGTCTGGGTATCAGATAACGGGCAATATTTTCACCATTATGATATTCCTTCTGTTTTGTCCCTTCTCATATAGTTTAAGTAACAAGAGGACTGTGGCAGTCCTGTGCTTAGCTGACATGTACATATACTCTTGTGATTAATTAAGATTTGCCAAAAAAAAAAAAACCAAACAAACAAGGAAATTCATAAAAAATAAAAAAATCATGAGCGTGACCATTTGAACAAATATGCTAGAGACCCACCCAAGATACATTGCCACTAAGTTTGAAGTCAACCTAGATTATGGTTTAGGAGAAGAAGTCAAAAATGTAAAGTAACATTAGAATGCCCATTGACTTTCATAGTGATCAATAGGAAAGCATTTACTGATAAGAACCCGAATTGAAAAAAATCATTAAAAACAGGAATCCACAACATTGCCACCTAGCAAACAACTTTGTTTGACCCTTCCACAAGGAATGTTTCAGCTTAATCTGAGTGACGGTTCTGGAGAAGTCAGAAATAGTGAAACACACAAAAGTCATACAAAATTGGGCAAAAAAAATGCAGCGCCACCTGCTGAACAAATTAAGAACTAGGAGTCACCAGGAGTGTTCCTGTGGAATATCAAAGTGATTGGGTGAGCGGTTTTGAAGAAGATTTTTTAAGATTTACCCCCCAAAAAATTCATTAAGAATAAAAAAATCACTGGAGCATAACCATTTGAACAAATTTGGTAGAGACCAACCCAAGGTACATCCCCACCAAGTTTGAAGTCAATCTGGCTAATGCTTTTTTGAGAAGTCAAAAATGTGAATTGTGGACGGACGGACGGATGACGAACCATCCTATAAGCTCAGCTGACTGACAAGTCGGCTGAGCTAAAAGTGAAAGGTACAAATAGTAATTGGGACTTATGCAAATCAGTTCATGTGTTTTCCGTCACACAGTTGACCCTATCTTGAGAGACCATTCCGATGACAGACCACTTGTCTTGACAGACCACTTTTTCAGGAAACTGCCTCCTATTAAGGACAACTGTCTTGAAACACCACAAACTGGTCACCCCAAGGGGAGGTTGTTCAAGCAGGTTTCACTGTGTGGACAATCTGGTGTATAGGCACGGTGCCAAAGCACATTCTAGTCTATGGGCTGACTGTTTGAAGCAAGCCTACTGTGACTATTTACTGGCCCCACAGTATTGGGGTTGAGTGCCTGCAGGTATTGACATAACACCAGTTTGGTTGTTAGCTGAGGGTCCTACTTGTTAGGACCCACATAATAACTCAGCTCATGCTGACCCTGTTGCAAGCTTTGAAAAGGCTTTAACTGTGAGAACTTTTTCTCTGTTTAAGGTAATGTCCAACCAGTTTTAGATAATTTTATTCACTCTGAGATAGCATAATAGACATATGTATCACAGTCACATAACTATAGACCCAATACAATCTGAAGAAACAACAAAATACTTTAAATATTTACATGGTAGTCGATGCACCATGTTAACCATTAGATCTTATCTTGATTACAGACAACAGGTATCTACGCCATATGGTCATTTTACATGAATATATCTCTGACACTAATTCTCTGATTTTAATGAAAACCAAAACTAATACACTGAATTAACTGTTATGGGCAAAAGCGTACCGTAGATATTCTAAGAAATGATCAGCGCTTTTTTAAATGAATATAAAAAAAAAAAAGAGTTGTCCAAACATTACCATTTTACAGACATTGTTCTATTTTTGTATCACCTTTGTCCATAAAAAAGATCCCTGATATTTTTGCAAATACTATATGGAAATCATAACCATGCAAAGTTGGTCACTTTATCTGGATTAATTTGCAAGATATATTCAAAATTTCCTTAAAAAAACACATTTTTACCCAGAATGCTTGTACGTATACAGCAATTTTGAATTTATAATTGTACCTATAAAGTAGACAGATTCTGCACAGTCTTGCAGTCAATTAAGTTTGTAGGTTTATTGTGTTAACAATTCATATATTTGTGATATTAAGTCTAGAAATGAAGTCAATTTGCCTGGCTGGATATTATCCTATGTATTACATCACCAAATTAATTGTGAAACATGCTTCTTTTGTGACACTGATCATTTTCTGACTGCTGTTGTGAACATCATGAAGTTTGAGTAAACATGGTTGTATGTACTTAGGGAGTCTAAATGTGTGATCTGTTCTATATATATCCTTTGAACTGATTGTACAGAGCATGCCCATTGTGGCATGGCAATAGTTACATAGACAAAGGGTCAATATTCATGTTATTCAGGCTGCATCGGAGGCAAACCACTTTAAAGTGTACCTTAAAATGGACTGGAAAAGCTGACTCTATGACATTTATGGTATAAAACAACAGCAAAGCTTGTGGTTTTGTGATGGGTGTTGCCTAAGACTATCCGCTATCTGACCCAATCAGTATATACTTGTATATACTTTATTCACGTATTTCAGGCCTCCGGCTTATAATACATTCATATGTAATAAAAAAATAAAATGAACACAATTTGAGAGTGGCACTTCACAGTAACACAAATCAAAGTATCCATATGTATACCACTGTTGCATTCAATAATTTAAAAGCTTCAAATATGTACAAAGATTAATTTAAAATTGTTCCATGTTCTTCAGATGTCAAAAGTTTTACAAAATGATAATGAATAGGATATGTGTGTGGACTAAGTAACTCTGGAGGTATTTACATCTTAGATCATTATATCTTGAACATATACACAAAAAATGAATGTCATCTTCAATAAAATATAAACCTTCAGATAAACAAAATGAACACCATCTGAGCTCTATATCTACATTATGATGTCTGCCTAACTCAATATTGAGAGAATGAGGAGCAGTGCGAAATATAGCTAGAGCTCTCCTTAACTTAAATTCCTTTAAATGTTTAACATACCCTTCAACATTAAGTTTAATCCAATATGTAATACTTCCTTTCATGTAATGAATAGAAAGAGGGTACCTACCACATTCACCTAACACTGCTGAATTACTGGCTGACATAGATAATCCTAAACAAATTTAACAAAATTTAATTTGAACTTTTTCTATTTTTTCATAATAAGTAGTTCCCCAAACTTCAGAGCCATATAGTAAAATTGGAAGTGTCATTAGATTGAAAATATGGAAAGCAATATCATGAGACAATTTTCAGCATTTACTTTCAAAACCCCTTAATAATCCAGTAGCTTTCTGCGCTTTTGCTGCCAAGTTTTCTTTTGCTTTAGACCATCCTAATCTGTTTGAAAACATAATTCCCAACTACTTATAATAAAAAGTAATTTCTTATAACTCATGCTTAAAATAAAATTTTTCACTCTTACGGATAGGTCGACAGTTTCTGCAACTTCTGTAACTTTTGACTCAATCAGTGTCAGATATTGTCCTCTGTCATTCCAGCTTTAGTGGAAACAAACTTAACATATTTACATGCAAAATTGGAGATACCTCTGTGAAATTCATTACCAGAGAGGTCATATTGTGTTGTGTCTACCCCAGGGCCCTAAAGACAAGGGAGTATTATTTACATGTATCCTGCATCTGTGTGCATCTCTGTCCATCTCTGTGTATTGAATTTCTTGCATACAATATCTCAAGAACTGGATTAGCTAGGATTACACAACTTTTACAGTTGATAATATGCAAGTCTACATCAACTGTGAAGGACAGTGACCAAAATCCAATTTCAGGTCATCAGGGTCAATTCTCTTTGAATGTCTTGTGCATTGTATATAACTAGATGAGCCAAGACAACAAAACTTTTACAGTTGGTCATCCTAGTGAAAGTCAATATTGAGTTGAAAGGACAGTGACCTGGACTCAATGTCAAGATTGCCAGGGTCATTCTTTAATTTTCTGGGGCATGATATCTGAAAAGGCAGATGCGCTAGACCTTTCAGATTGCACTCAATGTAGTAGTTAGTTCTGCTGAGACTTCATGTAAGGGCATAATATATATGCATCAGCTTGATTTGCTGGTCAGTGGTCCAAAAAGTAATTATATTGTTTGGTGCCTGCATGGTGTTTTGGGTCTTTTATATTTTTTGTCACAGATTTAACTCCTCCCATGCTATACTGGTAATGCACTGGTCAGTGTTTTTGCATGGCATGTCGTGTTCTTGCTGTGACATGGACTGCTCCTTTTGTAAGGAATTTAAATGTGAAAGTACCATTATAAGTTTGGATAAACATGTAAAAGCCGAAACAAGGATGGAAAACAATTAAATGAACTTGTATGTGGCTGAGAATCATCCATGCAGTACATGTTATTTTTACCCATGTTAGACATAGACATGGAGAGACATGTACAGGTCCAGGCTCCAAAACATGTTCTGAGTAGTTGTCCGCTCAAGACCCTTAATTTATTTTGGCTAATACAGCCTGTGTCAAAATTCTGCAGAAGACAATGGTACTTCTATGTGTATACAGGTTAGACAGTGACAGGTTAGCTGATGGAGTGTAAAGAGTTCAGACTACGGAATAGGGTAATGACTACCAGGAAGTGGTTCTGGAGGAAAAGACACACATACAATAGACATAGAGATATCTTTATTTGTGTCAGGATAACATAAGCCAGATCTGACCTTTGGAAAAAAGAACCAAACAGGTAAGAGATACATATACAATGTACTAAAATTAAGGACAGGTAAGACACCAAAAATAAATCCCACTTTAATCAACCCTAGCACAAAATGTATTTGTGTTAGGATAACATATCATATATGTGTGTAATCGTCATACTCCAAAGAATTTATACATTCTGTATGTTGGTGTCTGTGATGTTAATTGTTGAATAAACAATTGAAAGTTGACCGCAAAGTATCCACCCCATAAATGTCAATATAAGTCAGTAATTATTTGTGATAAAATCATAATTACACTTGCATCTTAATCCTGACGTATTGGAAACAAAAAACGATCCTGCAATTTTTTTATGTTTGGTTTAGTTCTTCTTTTATCCATCCTCAAAGTTTGATGTTTCAATTTTCCCTGTGATTTCCAGGATGTTCATTTTCTTCATTTCATAGAAAATGAACAAAGCAAAATTTAGAAAATCGCTGAATCGTTTTTGCAGTTCAGACATTGCAGAATGAAAAGCTGTCAACTGGATTAAATTTCACCCTGTCGTTTTCTTTGAATAACCAGTCAGGTGGGGTTTTCGTCCTATTATCCTTTCTGAGAAAACAAGCTTCAAAGGCTTTTGATGTTGATCATTTGCCTCTGAAACAATACTGTTTGCTCAAGTTGAGCTGATATTTGTACAAAACGTAGTAAACATCGTCCCTTAACATTTGGGGAGGTTGTCAATCAATTCTTGGCCAATCACATGGAAAAAAGAACCTTTGAAGTACGGAAAACATTATTCAGCGATCTGTCAAACGGCGAGGACAAGCTGGTTTCAAAGCGTGACATCATGGAGGAGGCCCTTCGGGCCCCGTGACCTCAAGCCTGGCAATGAAAGTTGTGTTGCCTTGCTTTGGTGGGGCGGCCTGCGGCTGCTCATGGTCAGTGGACGGATAGCAGGTTTGGTCTACCACCCCCTACCTCTTCATCCCGTTTTTAGGGATAGTATTTTATTGTATTTACTCCTATCTATTTTATGTAGTTAGCTTGTTAGACTTGTCTGTACACTTTACTTAGTTAGCTTGTCATTATTTTGTAGTAATTTTCTCAATGAGTTTCATTTCTCTTTCCAACCTGAGTTTTGTAACGCTATTTTGTGTGTTTTCTCTTCTGTTCACGTTTGTGCTTATTTCGATGTGTTTATTTGTACTTTTATTTTCTCATCCCTGGGTTTCGATAAAATGTATTATGTACGTGGGTATTGTTGATTAAAATGCCAGTTTTTTCCCCGCCTGTCTTTGGTGTGCAGGACCACTGGGGTAGTCCATCGCGGCACGGCCTTTGAAGGGACATCGCCTGACGATTCCCGCTCCTCATGAACATTTAAAGTCTCCCTTCATTAGAACGCAAAACAAGCAAGATAACTAGAAAATAAACCACTAAGGCTATGATATGTTAGCATGTCTGCATCTTTTTCCTGCCCGCCTGATTTCGCGGTGCCGCCATGATACCACTCTCCTTTTGCTATGGGCTGTTGCTACCTGCCGCCACGTGACAGGCTGTTAAGTGTGATTTCGGGTGGCATTGTTCCGTTTTGCGGCTGAAAACCAAAAGAATGACACATGGACGTTCGGATGACTACATGCCTGTGTGGTTTTTGGCAGTTTTCTCATATTTCTACTTTAGTTAAAAGCTTGAAATTTTGACAACTTATAGAAAGGGCATTTATCTTGTAAAAAATGTTAAAATCTCAAAATCGGCCATGCAAAAGTTTTTGTGTCCTACCTGTCCTTAAAAGTGGGAAATTACAAAAAAAAAAAAGAAAGAAAAAAAAGAAACATGTCATTATGTATTTAGTTTTTGTGGTCATGGAGCCCATGTGGCAGTATGGGTTGTCTTTTATAACAAGGACTTTATTAACAACAAGTGTATCACCTGTCTATTTGTTTTCAGCGAGAGAGCATCCACTCTACTGGACCTGGTGGATGAGGTGGAGGGTCACACTGGGAGCAGATCATATGACAGTGGCAGTCAGGCTTCCACCCCTCGGGCAGTACATGCTGCTAGGTCACCCTACTACCCCCAACAGAGAGGATCCACCAGCTCCATGGACGAGTCAGATGCTCAAAAAGAGGAGAGCCAGATACTGGAAGAGGTGTTCTTCATCAGGTGATAATGTGTGCCACTTGAACAAACCTCCATTACACAGCAGAGCCGGGGCTGCGCTGAGCTCAAGCTGGCTAAAGTGGAGGTGCCTGATACATGTGCACATAGTGTACAAACAACTGTCGGGGTGTAAATCCTAGCCCTGGCTCCTGGCTCCTTTTAAAGATGCTCATATTTGATAAAAGTGGATTGATATGAATGTACTGCATGTACATGTATGTGTCATCTGCTTTTAATGACACTGGTCACACAAATTTTTTTAAGATAGCTGTGGCTTATTCCATTGGGACTGTGTATATCCCATGTGTTAACTATTGTAGCTTATATTGTCTCAGCCTGCATATACATGTACATGTTCTTCAATAAAAAACTCCAGCTAATCTTACAAACATCTCCCTTGCCAGTTTTGAGCTGGATTATCCTCTGCTTGGGTGAAGTGGTCTGGTTAATTTTAGCAATGTCGACAACATAGTCTGTTCTGCCCTTGGAGATGGAATACACATGTATTTACATGTACAATTTACCGACCGTGTCTTATGACCTCTGTGTGCTCATGCTTTCCACTAATCTGTTTTCATAGGAAGAAAACCATTATTTTTTGTCCTATCTTGAACTGTTAATGTTGGTTTAAATAAACTGATCTGGGCTTTGAAAATTGTAACCAAATTTGCAAAGAAAAGCTAAATTGTTGAAAAATTCAACCAGGGTCCTCAATAATATAAATTAGAAGCATACATGTACACTGTACAGCAATTTACACATTTCCCTGGCCAATATTTCATATTAAGATAATTGAGGGCTATTTATACATACCCTGCAGCCAAATGGTCAGAGCAGGTCTTGCTCAGGGGGAAAACATACCTGAAGAATAAATCGAAGTTGTTTTTAAGATAAGTTATTGACATGTAGGTACAAAGAGTGTACTGTCATAGGTAGGAACATAATTCTAAATTGGAAATTGAGCCACTTCAAAGGTTGTTTTGAATTTCAGATGGATATGTTTCGTACCAAAAGATCATTTTATGTGGCATGGAAACCATGATAACATTTTCATTTTTAAATGATGATTTGTGTGTCTCAATCATTAATTATTGAAGCTCATGGGATAGGCAGGTCTTGTAATGACTTAAATTACCATTAAACCTCTTGGTTAAAATATTGATTATTAAGACTTCAATATTGATTTTGTTAATGGACTCTGTAGTGTACTTTAAATTATATAGGTAGCCACTGTATACAAACAGAGGCGGTTGAAATATTTGTTGGCCCTGGTGTCTTGTGACATTGTCAGTTTAAATATTTGGACCTAAAATGTGTTGCTGGAATCAAAGAAGTAAAGTCAAGTGTGCCATATTAGTACATGTATATAAAAATGAGAATTTTTTTCCATGTATGTATAGACTGACTGTAGTGTATTATTTTGTAAAGATGGTGTTTGTACATTTACTTTCAGTTGTTAAACATGGTTAATTTCCTCTGTGAATATTTATGACATTTAATAGTGTTTGCATATACATTTTGTGTGTACATACATCAGTGCCTTGTACCATCAGCGATGTGTTGGAAGACCACAACACTGCTTGATGTTAAATGCCACCTGTAACAGATATATAGCATAGCCTGGGGGAACAATGTACACAGATACTAAAAATACACAGTTGTAAAAAATTGAATAGCAAGCATGAGTATGTGTGGTTTCTATATCATTATTATCTGTATGTGATTGCCTGCTGTTATCAGTTATCAATAATATATGTTGCTATGCTGATATATAATAGGTTGGAGGATTGTTTTGTCATTTGTGTCTAATGTAAACAAGAGGGGGACACCTGTAACATGTATATATATATATATGAGGAAAGCGATATCATATGGCAGACAGACCTGTGTACATGTACAAGTCTGTTGTATAGGCAAAGCATGAGTGTCTGCAAGTATCCTAGTGACAGTGTGTCATTAGTGGCGTCTGTGAAGTGCACTTTCAGCAGTGCAGGCTCAGATAATGTCTTGTAACAGACATTTTTTAGGGTCTGCCCCACAGGGGGGACCCTTTCTGTTTTCGGGTTGTCCATCTGTCAGTTCGGATGTGCACATTACTGCAATATCTACAGAATGCCTCCATGTATTTTGCTCAAATTTGGGAATATGTTTACCTTACCTGGCAAGATGAACTGATTAGATTTTGGTGTCACCATGACCTAATTTGAGCAAATTGCAGCCTAATTACATGCTTAATAGGGCTCATTACTGCACTGCAGTATCTCCAGAATGCTCCTATGTGTTTTGCTCAAATTTGGCAGTATGGTTATCTAGCATGCCAAAATAAACTGATTAGATTTTGGTGTCACCATGACCTTATTTGAGCTAACGGCAGACCCTTCAGCTTTGCTTTGAAGGTATGTCTAGTTCACTAATGTTTTTCTTTCTCTTTCCATACAGATAAATAGGAATGAAGGACAGGTGTGAGCTAGGGTCCTTTCATGGTAACAACTAGTTTCAAATTGAAAACAAAGAGTTGTAGTTTTTTATGGGGTGTACATGTATTTATGACTTCGGTTGTGTTTATTTTAGAACAGGTTCAATGACAATTGCATCCAAAATACCAGTTTAACCCTTTACTCTATAAACCTGGCTGGTGGTCATATATCATCAGCTCCATTGTTTTGTTCAATTTCAACAGTGAGTACTGAAAACAGTTTGAATGAGAATTATCAGTGACCTATAAAGATAACATGGCACAGGTTAACAGTTTTTTCTTTCCGTAAGCACCCAAACCATGCCAGGAAAGTTCTTGATTCAGTCTTAAACTCAACACTAATTCAAACAGAAAAAAAAGGTCATGTAATTGAAATACCTTCAATGGGAAACTTTGAAAACTTATAGCATTAAAAATAAATAGATTCACAGTTAGTAACTGATGGGAAGGTATCATTAAATGTAAGAGGGTGATTGGAAATATGTTGCCATAGCATCAGTGTGAAGACAGAAATTTGTTAGTGGTGCAGGTACTTAACCCCAAATTTGTGTGCCTTAGTTTGGTGGACAGTGACACAGGTTTGAGTGATGTTTGTGCAAGATGGATTCTACATAAACTGTAGACAACTCATTGATTGCACTTGTTTTATTCCAGGAGTCAAACATCCATCTTGTTTTCACCCACCAATGTTCATCTACGTGTATAAGGCGAAGTCATGCTATAGTGAGGGCAGATATCAATAGGTTGTGAAGTATTTTAGCATTTTGATACTGCGTATGCCCAGTCAGTAGCATCTGAAGCCTGGGTTCCCAGAAAAGTCTGTCAATAAAGCAATGGCGTTGATTAATTTGCATGGTTAGGAAGAGAGCGATTGGCATCCACCATGAAGCATCATATTTTAATCTTAAAAAAAAAAAAAAAATCAATCGTTTCAGGTTGTGTTATATGCCTTATTCAAATCATATTGCTTCGTTTTTGTATATTGTGACAGTACATGTACTTACAACTTGATATGGTATACAATGTACATACTCATTGACAACAACCTAGTGATTCCTTAATAAAGGAATGGATTGCATCGCCTGCTATTTTTGTCAACTTAACATCTTTTCAAAGCCAAAAAAATGATTATTTGATGTTATGTTTGGTAGGAAAGAGAGGGCAGCACCCTGACTGAGTGCACAGTGACTGTGACTTCCTGAGACAGGTGCAAGGACAGCTCTGGTGTAGTGGTCCCTTGATCATAAAGCCACCCCATGTGTGCCAAAAATGTGTCTTTAGGGCGTGGCCTCTGCAGAGGGGATGGCTGCTTATCAAGGGGGTCTACAGGGAAGGGGGGGGAGGGGGGCACTGTATTGCAAAGTGACTGTGGTAGAACTGCAGATGGACAGTATAGGTAGACATCAGCTGGTAAAACAGCTGTGTCACATGTAGTTCAGCTACCAGCACGATGACCAGCTGTATGTATATGCGTGCATATATGGCACTGAAGCATTGGCTGGGACAAGAGACACTGGAGACCACGCTGCCTGTGTCACGTAGGCATGGCTTTGTGCTCCATAACTGCAGTGAAGTGTTTAATTATTACTACTGTTTACAAAAAAAATTCAATACACCGATATTTTGTCAAGCTTTGCTGCACAAGTGCCTTTAGTGAACTTGTCCCATCTGTTTCATGTTCAAGAAGAAAACCTTACACATTTGGGTGAAATTTCAGTGTGATATGTCATTGCTGTTAATACCTGCCTTGTAATATTGTGAGATTGCAGGATAAGTACCATGTAAAACCAACTATGTGAACAGTAGTGACAATCACCCAAATCATTCGTGAAACCTCATCTGGAGGATTTGTTTTAAATTGGCTATATTGAATCTTGTCTACTGTCTTGCCCCAAGAGCTGAAATTCTTTCACATGGAATAAAATCCGAATTAGCACTGTGCACATATGCACCACCACATCGCCCCTATTGCTTGATATATGCTATGTAGCATGATGAACATGGCCATTATATGGTGGTCACAGTCACTAATTACTCACCAGACAATCTGAAGGACACAAGGAAGATTCTCTGTAATGCAAGATCTCATGTTGTGAAATGAAACAAAGGAGGTTTTACCTCCACAGACAACAATAACATGAACTGTTGGTAAAATTTGAAGGGAGCTGGCTTCTTTGTTTACTTAAGGTGCTCCTGTTTCCATGTACAAATGCTGGGTAAACAATAAGTAGTAGAATCTTGTTTTCCTTCACATATGAACCATGTTACGTCTCCCAGGCACTTGCATGAAATTGTTCTTGATATGATTATTAAACTGTATGGCTTGGTTTATTAAGGTCGGGGGACCCTTTATGTTTTCAGGTTGTCCATTTGTCTGGACGTCCGTCTGGATTTCCGTCCATCTGGATGTGCACATTCTCGTTACCGTGATGTCTACAGAATGCCTCCAGATATTTTGCTCAAATTTGACAATATGCTTAACCTACATGTCAGGATGAACTGATTAGATTTTGGTGTCATCGTGACCTAATTTGAGCAAATGACAGCCTAATTACATGCTCGTTACGGTGGACCCTTCAGTCAATGCTTTGCATTGAAGTTATGTCTAGTTTTCATTCTGAAATCATGCCAGCATATTGTACACATGGGCAGAACATGTGTATACATTTTAGATTAATAAAATTGTAAGTTAAGACTCTGTCTGTCCCTGTCTCTGTCTTACACACACATCCGCACGCACGCACTTTTCAGTCAGCTGAGGTTTTGTGAGGGTCCGTCGTCCGTCTGTCCACAATTCACATTTTCGACTTCTTCTCAAAAACCGTCGGCCAGATCCACTTCAAAGTTGGTGGAGATGTGCCTTGGGTGGGTCTCTACCAAGTTTGTTCAAATGGTCACGCTCCTTTTGGATTTTTAATGGAATTTTTTTGTTCTTTTGTGAGCAAATCTTAAAAAATCTTCTTCTCCGAAACTGCTCACCCAATTGCTTTGATATCACACAGGAACACTCCCTAGGACTCCTTGTTCTTAATTTGTTCACCAGGTGGCACCGCAATTATTTTCTATTTTTTTATGAATTTTTGTTTGTTCTAGCTATTTACGACTTCTTCTCCAGAACCGTAACTAGGAATAAGCTGAAACATGGTGGATATGTTCCTTGCAGAAGGGTCAAACAAAGTTGTTCACTATGTGGGAATGCTGCAGATTCCTGATTTTTAACGATTTTTTCAATTCGGGTACTTATCGGTCAATGCAGCTTTCCTATTGATTACTATGGAACTCAATGGGCATTTTAATGGTAATTCATATTTTCGACTTCTTCTCCAAAACCGTCATCCAGATTAACTTCAAACTTGGTGGCAATGTACCTTGGGTGGGTTTCTACCAGTTTTGTTCAAATGTTCATGCTCCAGTGATTTTTGGATTTTTAATGAATTTTTTTTTTTTTTTTTTTTTGGACCAATCTTAAAAATCTTCTCCGAAACTGCTTACCCAATTGCTTTGATATCACACAGGAAGACACCTACAGACTCCTTGTTGTTAATTTGTTCACCAGGTGGCGCTGCAGTTTTTTCTATTTTTTTTTATGAATTTTTGTGTGGTATAGCTATTTTCGACTTCTCCAGAACCATCACTCAGATTAAGCTCACATGTGTGGATATGTTCCTTATGGAAGGGCCAAACAAAGTTGTTCACTATGTGGGAATGCTGCGGACTCCTGATTTTTAATGATTTTTTCAATTCGGCTCCTTTGCGGTCAATGCAGCTTTCCTATTGATTACCACGTAAGTCAATGGGCATTCTAATGCTAATTTACATATTCGACTTCTCCAAAACCGTCATCCAGATACACTTCAAACTTGGTGGGGATGTACCTTGGGTTGGTGTCTACCAGGTTTGTTCCAATGAATTTTGGATGTTTTTATGATTTTTTTTTCAAAAATCTCTACAAAAGTTTTAATAGGAAAGTTTAACATGGGAATTTCTTGTAATGGTCATAACTTAAATAATATTGGTCAGATTTACTTCAAACTTGGTGGGGATGTACCTTGGGTGGGCGTCTACCAGGTTTGTACCAATGGTCATGTTACAATGAATTTTGTTTTTTTTATGATTTTTTTTTCAAAAATCTCTAAAAAAGTTTTAATAGGAAAGTTTAACATGGGAATTTCTTGTAATGGTCATAACTTAAATAATATTTGCCACATTTACTTCAAACTTGGTGGGGATGTGCCTTGGGTGGATCTCTAGCAAGTTAGTTCAAATGGTCAGGCTCTATCGCTTTTTGGATTTTTTATGAAGTTTTTTTTGTTCTTTTTTGGAGCAAACCTTAAAAATTATTCTCCTCTGAAACCGCTCACCCAATCGCTTTGATACCGTACATAGACACTCTCGGGGACACCTAGTTCCCAATTTGTTTACCAGGTGGTGCCGCATTTTTTTATGATTTTTTGGTATGGTTTTGCTATTTTTCACTTGTTCTCAGAACCGTCCCTAAAATTAAGCTGAAATGCATGGGTGTCAAACTTCAGTCTTCAGACAGAATTCAGTCTTGGGAGCTTTTAACATGCCATTGTTTTCTATTGGAAGGGTTCTAATTTGGCCTTTGTCAGTCTTGGCAGGGCAGGACCTCTAACATTCATGGAAATGTGATGGATATGTTGTTGTGGAAGGGTCAAATAGTTGTTTACTAGATGGCACTGCTTTGGATTCCTGATTTTTAAGGATTTTCAATTCGGGTACTTATCGTTCAATGCAGCTTTCCTGTTGATTACTATGTAAGTCAATGGGCATTCTAATGCTAATTCACAGGACAACTGACACGAAATTTACTGTTTACTTGATAACTTGAGATCTGTTTTGAGTTAGCTGCACATGTTAATTATTCTGTATGAAGGTCATGCTGAGACGGTACATGAATGACCTTGACCTCGTTTGTGGGGTCACAGTGCGGCATACATGAATTTTACTCTTCATTATAACTTGAGAACTACTTGAACTTTGATGTTGCACATGAAAGTGTTCTTCTATAAAGGTCAGACTTACTCAGAACATGGGTGTCCTTGATCCTTTCCCAAGTTCATAGAGCTGCAAGTGTGATAAATGTCAAGATCAGCTGAGGCACGGGCTGTTCACACAGCCCTCTTGTTTTGTTCTCTTTTGGGGCAAAGCTTCAGAAATCTTCTCTGAAACCACTCACCCAATTGCTTTGACATAACACAGGAACACTCTTAGGGACTTCTAGTTCTTAATGTGTTCACCAAGTGTTGCTGCAATTTTTATTATCTGATATTTTATGATTTTTTGCGTTATTGCTATTTTTGACTTCCCCAGAACCGGCACTCAGATTAAGCTGAAACTTGGTGTATATGTTCCTTGTGGAAGGGCCAAACAATGTTTTTCACTAGGTGGGAATGCTGCAGATTCCGGATTTTTAACAATTTTTTCAATTCGGGAACTTGTTGGTAAATGCACCTGAAATTTCCTATTGATTACTATGCAAGTCAGTGGGCATTCTAATGCTCATTTTTGACTTCTTCTCCGAAACTGTTTGCCAGATTGACTTCAAACTTGGTGGCAATGTACCTTGGGTGGGTGTCTATCAAGTTTGTTCAATTTGCCACGGTCCAGTGATTTTTGGATTTTATATGATTTTTTATTTTTTTGGGGTGGGGAGGTGACAAATCTTAAAAATTCTCCGAAACCGCTCCCCCGATTGCTTTGATGTCACACAGTAACACTCCTAGGGACTCCCAGTTCTTAATATTTTTTAATATGTTCACTAGGTGGCGTTGCCATTTAAAAACTTTTTTTTTTTGGTTGTGTTGTTGCTATTTTTGACTTCTTCTCCAGAACCGTTACTCAGATTAAGCTGAAACTTGGTGGATGTGTTCCTTGTGGAAGGGTGGAACAAATTTGTTCACTAGGTGGCATTGCTATAGATTCCTAATTTTAACGATTTTTTTTTTCAATTCGGGTACTTATTGGTAAATGCTCGTTTGCTATTGATTATTATGTAAGTCAATGGGCATTCTAATGCTAATTCACTTTTTTTTTACTTCTGTGAAACCGTCAGTCAGATTGACTTCAAAGTTGGTGGGAATGCACTTTAGACGAATCTCTACCAGATTTGTTCAAATGGTCACGCTCCATTGGTTTTTGGATTTTTTATGGATTTTTTTGTGCCTTTTTTGGGCAAATCATGAAAATCGCAAGGGTATATGTACATGTCAGCTGAGCACAGGACTGTCACAGTCCTCTTTGTCAAAAATATTCACTTGTGAGAAGAGTCTTTAAACAAAGGTGACCTTGATTCTAAAGTTTACAGGACCACTTCAATCTGTGCATGCAAGGTTAGCTTTGCACAGGACAGCCAAAGTGTGTTTGTTGTTTTTTTTTTATTCTTTATTATTGCTCTGCGTATAGGTGGCATTTATTTTAACAGCTGCCCTTTATGCAACCCTATCCCGCAGCAAAGCAATGACAGGAAGAAGAGCAGATCCACGTATTCAGCATGGCCAATATATATTCTGTTGCAAAAGTAACACTAAAAGAGAATAAACTTAAAAGCTGTTATTCACATGTTTTCAAAACACACAGGAAGAATGTCTTGTTTAGAAAGTCACATTTGTTTGGCAGAAATTGTGTTATTTCTAGATCCTGAAGCAGCTTGGCCTGCTGGTAGGCCTATGCCACGGTCCTGTTGGCAGCATAACTTGTCTAGCGACATGGAATGGCAGAGCAGAACTGCAGTTACTATGAATGACACCTATTGTTTTGGTAAATTTATATTGTCATATTTATATGAGTCAAATAATGGTTTTGTCTACTGCAAAATTGATGTATGGTTATTTGTTAACTCAACAGACTCGTCAGCTAAGTTTCCCTTTTGGTCCTCCAACCGTGGTCGTCCGTCGCGTATTGTCCATTAGCAATTTCACATTTTCAAATTCTGCTCAAAAAGCACTGACCAGATCCTCTTCAAATTTGGTGGCGATATGCCTCGGATGGGTCTCTTCCAAGGTTTTTAAATGGTCATGCTCCAGTGAGTTTGAGGAATTTTTTGATGAACTGTTGTGGTCATTTTGGGCAGAAATTCAAATTCATCTCTTAAACTGATAAGCTAACTGCTTCGAAAATTTCACAGGGAAATATGTGAATTCATGTTTGGTACCCCCTAACCTTAATTTGTTCAACAGGAGGTGCTGTGACTTTTTGCAATCGGCGCCTGCTGATTGCCCGTATAATTTAGATTATATAGGACTTTCATTGTTGCAAAGGGGGGACAGTCACAGAGCATGGTATAATTTTTCTGTGTGTTAAGTATAAAAAGCTGACAGTCAATGTTTCAACGTAATGTATCAGGTTTGTGACATTTGAGACAATACTCTCAATTTTGAGTAATTTTTTTAATATTGCGTAAATGTGCATTTAGGCGTGTCAGAAAATAATGAAAGTCATTAGCAGTTATGTAAAAAAAAAACGTGTTATCAAAGAGTAATATTTCTTAACACGATTTTAAGTACAATTAGGCAAACTTGTAACTGTCGTCGGCCGCTGCTTGCTACCAATTACCCCCGGGGGGGGGGGGGGTTAACCTGCCAGAAAACACGAAAACTTAAAACTGTCTGAGAGTGAATATTAAAACAGAATGATGCCAAAAGATAAAACTAAGTATCAACACAGACAAGTCTAAAATCTGTAAAATTATTGCAGCCAAACTTTCTAATAATCTTTGGATATTAACAGCAAAATTTGTAGGGCAAGTCAGAAAATGAAAGTCATTAGTATTTAAGTCAAGCGAATGCAATCAAAATATAATATTTCTTGACCAGCTATCAAGTACAATTAGGCAAGCTTGTAACTGTCATAGGCCGCTGCTTGCTACCAATAGTTCCTGAGGGTTTAATCTAACAGAAAGAAGCTAGCCGAAAATATCGGAAAGGTGAATATTAAAACAGAATGATGCCAAAAGATAAATTTGAGTTGCCAAACAGGCAAGTCTAAAATCTCCAAAATTATTGAAGCCAAACTTTCTCACCATCTCTGGATATTTACAGCAAAATTTGTAGAAATATTTGATCAAAAGCACATTTTTTAATCCTCTTGACTCAAGTTTATTGTAAATAAATTTGGTTCTAGATGCAAAGTCCTGAAATTTAGAACAAATGCGACAAAATCTCAAAAAATTGACAAAAATGTATTGTATCCGATAGTTTCCGAAATATTACTGTCCGGGAGAGGATAGTTAACTACTTCAAAGTTACACTCATCTGTTTTGTGATAGACTTTAATACAAACCTGTCATTAGTGACCCGAATATCCAAGTCCAGAAACACATCTTTGAAACCATCTGAATTGTTACCCTTTAAATAGGGTAGTGGTCAAAGCCCAAAAGTACTCGGGTACCCCTCCCCATGGTAGAACAAGACACAACTTATTTTTTATTGAAGATTGGTTTGTGAGACATAAGAAAATGATGGTTGTGGTAATTTATTTTAGTGACAGGTGTATCTTACCACCATTTATAATGAAAAATCGCTCTATATATCAATAAATTCCCACTTTGCTTGTTTTTTTTTGCATAAAATCAACAATATTTGCTGAAACTTGATGAAATTAGGCTTATATTAAAGAAAACTTATGTGAAAAAGTAAGAAAATAATGATACTAGACATTTAAGAACCTAAAGATGGGAAAAAATGTAGAAAACTGCACAATTATGCAAATATATTTTTGATTTTGACATTTTTATCTCCCAAGAATATGTCAAAAAACTTACAATTCTTGTCCAATATTGCATTTTTACACACGAAAAATTACCTTAGCCCTAAGGCTACGAGGTTACATGGAAATTATTATCCCAAGTTTCTCAAAATTTTATAAGCACCAAAAAGTATTACCCCTACCCCGTTATTTTTGGAAATAAGAAAAAACACTGCTTTGTCGCCATACGACGCTATGCTTCAATTGATAATACTAACTCATTGATAAAATTAAAACTTGACACAAGAACAAACTAATTAATCCAGTGCAAGTGAATTTAATGTCACCTTCTTTTAAAATTTTGAGTTTGGATATGGAATGAAGATCAAACCTATTATTTTCTCCAAAACACTGATAAATTTTCTATCACAATTTTGCAGTTAAAAACCTTATATCAGAATTTTCATGTACTTTGATAATATGGAAAATGACTCTGTGTTACAGAAATTATCAACATACTAGTATTTGGCAATTTTTAAAAAAGAAAAAAAAAAAGAACTTGTCACATAGTCGACCATCTCCAAATAGCTTGCCAATGCTGGCAATGAATGCCATATACTAACACATATTAACTACCCACTTTTTTCCCAGGACTCATCATGGCACCATCATTTGTGAATTTATCCATATAGGATAGTACATGGAATATACCCAAACACTGGCACAGTTTATATCCGCCCGGCTGTCTGTTTGTATTGGATGATACAGGGATGTGTTATGTGATTTGCAACCAAAGCATAAAATTAATCACATACTAGAACTTACTCTCTCAACTGTGCGATGTTGCGCACGACACCACTGGGCTTTGACGAACCCAGCGGTATCGGACGCAGCGTCGCATGGTTGAGAAAGTAAGTTCCAGTATGTGATTTATTATGTCTGGGTGCCAACCCAGACATTTTGTTTCTCCAATCATTCCTTCCTTCCTTCCTTCCTTCCTTCCTTCCTTCCTTTCTTTCTTTCTTTCTTTCTTTCTTTCTTTCTTTCTTTCTTTCTTTCTTTCTTTCTTTCTTTCTTTACGACCAGATTTGTCCGGAGTTTTTCTTAGACCCTACTATTCCGAAAACCACCAAACTTGCCGTGGTGAAATTAGGCACCTGACTTGAAATAGTCATGTTGATTAAAATTATGTAAATTAGGGACAATTAAAATTTTAAAAACTCCGTATCTTCTAAATTATTGGAGATAGACAAAAAGTTCTAACTTACACATATAGTTTCAAACATAGGTGAACATGCCCATGGTACATTTTTCAAAAGCATTTCCAGATATAAGGTACACACTTTTTAAAACATTCTGCATGTCATTGTACGGATGCCAACTCTGGGATCTATCAAGTAAGGAGGTCGAGACTTTTTACGCAGCTTGGCGTGAGGCCGTTAGATACATATTAAGAATCCCGCACAGGACACACAATCGTCTGCTTCCTCTGACATGTGGTGATCCTCCAGTCGAAACACAGATATATAGACGGTTTATAAAATTCATTTCAAAGGTGGTAAACAGTAACAATATAATTGTAAAAATATGCGGTAATCTGGTGATTAATGGCAGCCAATCATCTGCGTCTAAATCTTGAACGTTCATAGCGTCAAAATATGGAATGGATAAGCACTCACTAGTGTCGTCATGCTGGCAATCAGTCTTCAGTTCTGGGGATAATGAGGACTTCAATCAAGATGATGAACAATCTGCGGTGTTAATCCGCGAACTTTGTGAAGCGAGAGATGGCAAGCTTAAACCAATCTCTCACGAGCTGAACTTGATGAAATTATTAACTTCATATGCACATCATAACGTTTGTCACCCAAAACGAGTCCATGTGGAGAGGGTCATCTTGACCAGTGAACTGTATGAATGACTTATTTTTTGTTCCTCTTAATTCACACACACACACACACACACACACACACACACACACACACACACACACACACACACACACATACATACATACATACATACATACATACATACATATATATATATATATATATATGTTGTATACTTTTTGCCAATTTTTTATATATTGTACCCCCCCTTGGGTAAGAATAAAAGATATATATATATATATAGGTTTGAGACAACTGGCAAATCCAATAGCATGCAAACAAAAGTTGGGGAATTTTAATGTATGCTAAATTCAGTGAATTTCCCCACAAACCACATTTTGACTAGGGCTTCTTCTGTACTGCATGGTAGAAGCCTCCATGGTGCTAGGCAACCATTTTGGATTCATGATACTTGAACCTGTCTCATAGGCAGCCTTCTAGCCATGCCTGCTGAGTTTATGGTTTGAAAGGTTTTGGGTCTTATGGCAAATAGGAGGTAGGGGTGGGGTGGGGTGGGGAACTCCCAACCACTGTGTAATGAGGTTGTCAATAAAATACAGAGAATCTCTTTCTGTTCATGCAAGAAACATATCTGATCCATGTTCACACTAATGCTGGACAGAGTTGTAAGTGTACCATGGCTGAGCCTGACCAGTCAGAGTTCGCCTGAGACTAGAAGTCTGCTAGGCTTATGAGTCCCAAGGGATCAGAGGGGTTGGAATTCTAGGCAGAACAAGCCAGAGTGTACCCTCTGTTAAAAATAGACTACATACAGAGCTGAGTTTGCTGGACCGATCTAAGTCTGACTTATAGTCCTCAGTGACTGTTTTCACATTTTGGTGAATTTTGAAAAAGTGTGTGAATTTGTGTCATCTCAATGGACACTTTCATGTCTTTGTTTTCTTGTAACCAGTGAGATGAAGCCTGTTCTTCATAGCCAATACTGAGTCAGTATAGTGCATGTCTCAGTTCACAGGTACATTTACATGTAGTTTTGTGACAGCATCTGTTAACATTTGTTTATGTAATGAAGGAACAAAGACAGTTTTGTATTGCATGTATACACATCCCTCTGAATTATAATATGTGTACACTGTACATGCACACATACTAATCAATACTGCCCAGAAGGGCTGACCCTCTCAGGTGTGGGCACTTTTCTCTGGTCGCGAAGGTGCCCAATGTAGAGAGGTTTCACTGTACAGTGGTACCTGCAATTTATGATCACCCCTAATGCATGACAAAAGTGGTCACATAGGACAGGTGGTCTTTCATCTCAGATAAATTAACAAAGAAATAAAAAGCCAATGTCTTTCTTTCTGACCAAGTTGGTCCAAAGTTTTTTTCAGACACTATTGGAAAAAACCACCAAACTTGCCATGGTGACTGACATAACCAGTGAAATTGTGCATCTCATTTGGAATAGTCATGATGTTTAAAATTGTGCAAATTTTAGAGGGAACAAAAATTTTAAAAGCGGCATATCTTCCAAACAATTGCAGATGGACTCAGAATTTTAATGTGCATATATACCTTTGTGACACTTGCCACTATAATGGACAGTATAGTTGTAGAATTTAAAAAAAAAATATGCTAATGAGGGGCATTGAAAAATTTAAAAGTTGAGTATCTCCAAATGTATTGTCCATAGAGATGCCATTCCAACTTCAATTTGTAGGTTTGTGGCAAAGCGGCATCCAATGAACCATGAACCAAAGTTATAAGATTTTAATTTATGCAAATTAGGTGAATATGCAAAATGTAAATCCTTAATAGCTTCAAATCTATTATAGAGGTGCCATTTCTACTTCAATTTATGGGTTTGTGGCATAACCCCATCCAATGAACAATAAACCAAAGTTCTTCTAGCCTTATGATTCATGCAAATTAGACAAATACACAAAATTCAAATTTTGAATAGCTTCAAAACTACTATAGATACAAGTTTCATTCAAACCTCACTTTGAGAGTTTGGGACATGGCCACATCCCTTGAACCAAGAACCAAAGCTGAGCATTATAATTTATGAAAATTAAGCTAATACACGAAATTAAAATTATATTGAACAATGGCAAAGTATAGCATTTCAAACTGTTCTCATTTTGAAGGCACCCAGATAGATTTGCTGTCAAGCAAATCTTCTTTTCTAGGTTTATGCTTTATTTGACAACTACTGGATGACTGAAAACAAACATTGTTTTGATTTGCAACCATTACCTGTTTAATTTTGGTTGTATAGTTAGATTATGACAGTTCTGGTAAAAAAAAATTACCATTTTAGACCTGCCAGAAAATAATGGGGTGGGGTTACTCTTTTCTCTCCAATTTAAATTCTGAGAAAGGTGAGTCTATATTTAGCATATTGTCTTTTAGCTCGACAATTAGGGCAATTTTTGGTGCATTAAATGTGTTCCTAGAGCAAGGACTTTGAGCACTGTGTAACATTTTATGCACCGTAGAAAATCAAACTTGAAGGAATTTTTGTGCTAATTTGCCCAAATTTGGTATTTTTCGACATTTTATGACAACAAAACCATGCAAACATCATTTGTACAGTGCTTCCCATATTATTTCAGATACTATGAGCCATACTTGGTATGTTTCTTGAATTTATTTTCGAAGTTATGCTCAATAGTGTCTTGTATGGAATGATATATAGTTAAAGTGATGACTACTATTTTCAAAGATATGGCTATAAAATACCCGTCATCAAATTGAAAGACCACAACCATCATAATCCAATGCAGAATATGCCAATCTTTTATAAAAAATGGGTTGTGATTTGTTCTACCATGGGGAGGGGTATATCTTTAAATAAGCCACTTTTTCGGTTTGGCCGCTGGTCTAAAAGGGATATCTTTTGGGTAAATGTCTCTGAAATTTTGTACATTTACACAAGCAATGTCATCAATATATCTTGCGTTGTTTGATAATTTTGTAGCCATTTGAAAGTCCATTTTCATCAATTTATCCATACATTTACATCCCAGTCGGGTTAAATATAAAGCTGCTAGTAACGGGGAGCAGTTGCTACCCATTGGAATGCCTTTTATATGTTTAAAAGCCAATGGTCCGCATTAAACAAAAAGTATCCAACAAAAGAAATTTTATAGCGTCTATCAAGGTTTCAATAGTGTAAGATTTAACATTACTTTTTGAATATTTATTGTCTGACCAATATGCTTGCTTTGTAAATGAATTATATTTATGTATGGTTAAAACATTTTGCTTATTAATTCTGAAAGAGAACTTTTGACTTCATCTTTGGGTAGATTTGTGTACAGTGTTGAAAAATCACATTTGATATTTTTTGCTTTTAAATCTTTGAGTTTAGATACAAACTCGAAAGAATTGCTAATACTCCGAAAACAGTTTATTTCACAGTTTCTAGAAATTGCATTGCAGTATTTACGGGAATGATTCCTAGTTGCAGTCAAACACAATGTTACTTCCTATGATAATTGTTTTGTTATACATTTTGGTTTTGAAGCACCAGCTATGAATCTCGATTTAAAAGGGTTTTTATGTAAATTGGGCATCCAAAACAAAAGTGGAATAGAGGAGTCCTCTTCAGAAATTATGATATTAAAATTCCTTTTCATCTCATCTTTATGTGTATCTATCAAATTACCAATGGATAGTTTGTGTAATTTACAGACGTCATTTCCTCTTATGTCTGAAATATTGTTTATACCAAGTTCATTTTTCAAAACATCCAGATACTATTTTTGCAGATGATCTCAAAATTGTTACCTGCCTTATCAACGTCAGTGATTACAAATCTTTGTTGTAGTTCTTTAACTGCTTTTGAAACTTTAGGCTGTTTTGAATTAACCGTATTAAAATTATTAATGTGGGATTTGTAACGATAAATTCTATTTCTAAAGACTCTTTTCAAGTTTGATAACCATCCTTCAAATTTGCGAAATTCCATTTTTTTTCTTTGCCAATTCATACAGTAGGAATCAAATGCATTACATGTATTTTGACAAAATAATGTCAATGTTCAACATGTGTTGCATAAACAGATCTTGTAACTAAAACTGTAGTACTGAATTATTTGAGCTGTTTAACTGTTCCATGCGTCCATATATGTCTCTGTTTGGTGTCCTCCTACTGAAAAATTGGGAGTGGCCAAAGGGGTCTCGCACAATAGAAAGGAATGTTACATACATGATTGGCATATGTTAAGGTGCGTGTAGTGAGATGTTCGCCAGAGAGACTGTGTTGCATTGTGAAAGTATCCATTTGTTTTGCTAATTTCATGACTCATTACAAGACCGCGTACCTTCTATAATGCCGTGTGTAGCAGAGGTAAATGTTGACATAAACGGAATAAACCATACTATACGTCACGCGCTTGCGCTCAGACAACTGATTTGGGCGCCTCCCCCCCCCCCCCCGCGGGGTTTTGCATATCAACATCACAAGGTCCAAAATTTCATATAACGTGACTTCCCCCCCTCCCCCCTCCCCCCCCCCCCCCCACCAAAAAAAAAGGCCTCACTGATGCAAGATAGATGTCGTCCTTACACTCCTGTATGAATACCTGTGCCGTGGCTGCCAGAGTACGCTAAATCGAATGGGCTATCAGCAAGTGTACATAGCCACACACACACAGGGACAACCAGCAGAATGGTTGTCATCGACATCGTATTCTAATTTCTGGTCAATACGAACCTAGGCCTACTCATACTGACCGGCAAAGTCACTGTCCACCGAAAATACCGATTAGGGTTGGACAGTGACTTTGCCGCCAATGCTGGTCAGTATATAACAGAATATGATGACATCAATTCTGCTGGTTGCCCCGGTGGCCACACAGGCATGCTTCCGGGCATGATTTTCCGCAATGTGCGCATACTTTTTTGGGCCTTGGTTCATGAATTTCATTCCTATTTTGTTCTGTCATACAGACTTGTTCCATTCAAACATTTAAACAAAATTAAAACAACAAAATGTTGTTAAAAACATCAATAATGACGTGACGCATCGGAGACAGTGTTGAACACCTCCACGTCGTGCTGACGCAAATTTCCCGTAGCTCCCTGCTCCCATGGTCACCGTGCAGAGGCTAATCTGCTTATTAAAGTGTGTGTGTCAACACACACTTTCTTTCTTTCTTTCTTTCTTTCTTTCTTTCTTTCTTTCTTTCTTTCTTTCTTTCTTTCTTTCTTTCTTTTTTCTTTCTTCTTTACCGGCAAATTTGTCCGACACTTTTCTCGAACACTATTATACATAGAAACTCCAAACTTGGCATGATTGTACCTCCATACAAGGAGTTTGACCTTTTTATACAAAGGAATGAGGATGTTTAAAATTATGCAAATTAGGGGCATTTGAAATTTTAAATCTTGAATATCTTCAAAAGTATAATAGATAGAGATGTCATTCCAACTTCTACTAGGGGTTTATTGACTATTGCGCATCTAATGAATTTGTAGCAATTTAAATTATGCTAATTAGCCGCATTTGAAATTTTAAAACTTGAATATCTTCAAAACTATTATAGATAGAGATGTCATTTCAACGTCTACTAGGGGGTTGTTGACCATTGTGCATCTAATGAATCTAAAACAAAAGTTGTAGCAATTTAAATTATGCTAATTAGCAGTATTCGAACTTTTCAATCTTGAATATCTTCAACACTATAATAGATAGAGATGTCATTCCAACTTCTACTAGGGGGTTATTGACCATTGCGCACCTAATAAATTTAAAATAAAAGTTGTAGCAATTTAAATTATGCTAAATAGCACCATTAGAAATTTTTAAATCTTGAATAACTTCAAAGCTATAACAGATAGAGATGCCATTCCAACTTCTACTCCTGTGTTATGGAATTGTTGTACATTACCATACCAATATGCTTTGAAGACACACACACTGATTTGCTATGCAGCAAATCATCTTTCCTAGTTTTTTTTGCCTTCCAGAAGGAATTTTCACGCCTGCCGTTATATCTGTGTCTAGATTTGTTCGACGGATGTCTTTCTGTGAAAATGTAACATCTTGGTCCAATAATCCTTGCATGAATACGACTCGTTTTCCAACATTGGGGACATGAGACCTGCCACATGGCGCAAGAACAACGGATTTGATTGGACAGTGAGGGGCACGTGATCAAGGTGCATTTATAATGAGGTAAAATGACGTCCCCATGCCCATTATGGGGGTATTTTTGGAGGGATACCACAGAAATATTTTTTCCTAGCCAATAAGAGAGCTTGTCACATAGAAAGACGAAGACCTTAAGATTCCAGGTCTATTTAACATAATGGCGGATGATGCCAAACAGCGTGACGGCAATTCTGCAAAATTGCTAAGTTTTGCAGTTCTGTCATTCAAAATGTCACAAAAAGAAGGACAGTTTGATTTTTTTTTTTACAATTTTACAAGAATAAACTTTTTTTTATTGCAAAATCAAAATAGGCCTAGCCATTCACCAATATATAAATTTGTCCATAATAAAATGCACATGCTTGCAGTTAATTAACATTGTCATTGCAGGCCTGAGGGAAACTGCTCAAGGTTGACTTGCGTTGCGCCTAGCTCGAATTGACAGTGGTGTATGTTCAAATACATGTCGGGTGTGCCCGGCAATGGCGTGCCAGGAGTGTGCTGTTTACGCTCACAACAACAGGAAATATTAAGATGTATTTGGGTGATGGAGCCAAAATTATTGTCCTTACAATTTTTGTTCAGTGATGAAGGATAGTGTAAGATACGTTGGGAGATATTATCTAAATTATTTGCTTACATGTGAAGTTTGCAAGTACATGATCTATCGACCATTGATAGAGTTGACTGAATTTTAGGCATTGGGTGTTTTACCTCCGTTTTGTCATTTTGGTTCAATTTGGCATATGGCACAAGATGTACTTATTGGACGCTCAGCAAGTGCCGATTCCATTGGGCTTAGCCCTTGTTTTGATATTTTTAGTGATTTTTAGTGTGTTTTTAGCTCAGCTGACCATAGGTCGCAGACCTAATGTAATGACTCGTCTGTCCGTCCATACCACCAGCTGCCTTTTGTAGGTGACTGTCTCAAGTCAGGAGTGAAATTTGTTTCTTCACATTGGTATTGGAAGATGAATGTTGATGCTTTGGTAACTCTGGAATCTCTTTGCTGTCATTGTTGGGTTTAATATTTATGAATATGGGTCATGTTTTCTGCATAAGTGTATCATACTAGAGACATCCGTCTTTAAACTTTTGCTTCTGAGTGCGAAACAGTTTTCAAGACAGCCCCATATATCTTTCAGAACTTACCAAGTGTATGGAAATATAGGTCATGTTTGATATTGATGGCACCATCTATAGTATTAAGAAATATTTAGACCAAAATATGAAAATATTGTTTTTCGAAGAGTTTTTCATGAAACTTTGAAACTTTATTGCTGCATCAAACATACAGACGTGATATTATGCAATATATACAACCATCCACACATATACACACAAGTTACATTAACACCACATTTTGACAAAATCAAACGTATACACGGTAATGCAAAATACATAATTACTGGCAAGAATAATAAGAAGTATATACATAAAAACCCCTGACTGGAAGGGGAAAAAATCGCTGTTCCTGATGCGTCATTGATGTTGTTGGCGGTTTATGTTCAAAAATTAGAAGGGTCCCCTCTGCTCCATGATAGCTGCAAAGAAAATTTCAATATATTTTATTTTTTCTATATCGTCTAACTGAATCAGCAAGAAACGTAGTATATATTTATACAGATATGTATTAAGCCAACGATCAAATATTGTAAAAATTTGGAGTGACCTTGACCTACTTTTTAAGGTTATTAAGAACAAAGTAAGAGCCACTAAATTTAATATGTTGAGAAAGAAGGCTTACAATAGCAACCACAAATCTCATTTAAGGAAATGATTTTGTCAGCTCATTATGTCTGAACGTGCGCACATGTATCAATGTACCATTACAAAATTATACACCAAAATGACGTGTGGAGTCATGGTGACGCCACTATATTTTAGTCGAGCATTATGCCTATGGCTCTCATGTAGTTTTCTACTGCTCCGATTGTACCAGCTGGATTGTCCTCAAACTTGGTGGGAAAGTAGCCTGACTAGATCACCCCCAAAAGGTACATTCATTTGTGCTACTGTCATTTCATAATTTTAAACTTTTTTTTAAAATTATATAATTTTTAACTTTTTTTGGGGGGGTCGTATAATGTAGATTAGAAAACATGTTAGCATGGTTAATATTAAAAACTACTGCATATGTATGTTTAAGTATTTTTCCCCGAAACAATTCGCCATATCCACTTCAAGGTTGGTTGGGATGTACCTTGGTGGGATCTTAGTATAACTAGCTTACTAGTCATAACGGTAGTAGAAGGTGGGCAGAATAAGTGGGGGCGGGGTGCTCTTTAGCTGTGATGTTATTCTATAATGGCCATGTGATAATTAGCTTTTCTTTCATCTTTGTTTGTGAGCTGGGCCTGTCGTTCAGGGTACCATTGGTTCACGTGTTACCCGCTGCTTTTGCTGACGAGATTATGCAGGCTGGCTTGGTCCATATAATTAACATACAATTAGCGGCCTGGTGGTAGCAGCAGTGCTCATTCCCTTTGAGTATTTGGGTCATTGATATACTACATTCTCCTCACTATATTTTGTTTTAAAGGACGCTGTTTGACAGATGGCTCTAGGTCAACAGCTGCGTGATTGACTTGAGAAGAGGGCAGATGCACACTCGCTTCTGGCAGGTAAAGATGTCACAGCCAATATCAGCAAGCGAGATCAATTACAAAGACACTCTTTCCAACTTAATGAAATCTGTACAAAGACTTTAAAACCTAGTGTGTGATTAAAATCCACTGGCACATGCACAAAATGCCAATGCTGGTCCAACCTCACCTGTTTTGTGTGCGCTGGATTTCCTACTCGAAAAGAGAGGGATCCAAAAAATCTATCATGAATGACACATGGACTTGGGGAGATGTTTTTGTTGAAATATCTTTGCAAGTTTAAGAATTTGTACCAACGGAAAACTTGTGCGTTTGTGTGTATGTGTGTGTGTGTGTGTGTGTGTGTGTGTGTGTGTACGAAAATGCCCCCCCCCCTTCAACATTATGCACGTGTTACGAGGATGTGTATGGGGAGTTCGCTCACTTTATGATACCATTGCTTTTTGCATTTCTTTTGGGAGGAAATGGTGGTCATTAGAAGGACCTTTTTGGTTGTTGTTGTTGTTGTTGTTTGTTGTTGTTGTTGTTGTTGTGAGGCTGCATGCATCAATAGCATGTGTGACTACCACGCTTCCGTAAGCAAGTTTGGATCTGCCCCTGGCGTGCTTGTCAGCTTGGTGATCTCAGCCTGGGAAATTTGTCTCCACAGGCCACAGGTCTCTGAGCCACTGTGCCAGTTGGTCCACATACTTGCCAACTCTACCGATTCAAGGGGTTAGTTACTGATTTCTTCACCGTTCTATCGCCTAGCGCTTTTCAAAGCTTTCGTACAGCATTCACAAAAACTGCAGAAAAAAGGTTGATTTTATGCGTTTGCCCGTCAATAACGGTAACGTGGCCTGGTAAACTTGGCAAGAATTTTCTCGGCTGTTGTTTGAGACTGATCGCCTCATTGACATGATCTAAGATTTTATTGATATAGTTGTGATACACGACTTACTAGATTTTGTTATCAGTGTTATAAGTTTTAATCGGTAAATGTTTTAAACATTTTCATTGAAGTCTTTTAATATTGTGCAGATATAATGCTGAAGCATTGATTTGTGATATGCGGCGAGTATATGATGATCTTTGAATTAATAAACAAATTGACTACAAATATAGAACGTAGATATTATTGCATCATCAGTGAAATCTGTCTTCAAGAATCCATTTGAAAACTAAAAAGATGATTTGCTGCATAGCAAATCAGTGTGTGTGTCTTCAAAGCATATTGGTATGGCAATGTACAACTAGTCCATAACATAGGAGTAGAAGTTGGAATGGCATCTCTATCTATTACAGCTTTATTTGAAGTAATTCAAGATTTAAAATTTCTAATGGTGCTACTTAGCATAATTTGAATTGCTACAACTTTTGTTTTTAATTCATTAGGTGTGCAATGGTCAACAACCCCCCAGAAGTTGGAATGACATATCTATGTATTATAGTGTTGAAGATATTCAAGATTGAAAAGTTCGAATACTGCCAATTAGCATAATTTAAATTGCTACAACTTTTGTTTTAGATTCATTACATGCGCAATGGTCAGTAACTCCCTAGTAGAAGTTGAAATGACATCTCTATCTATAATAATTTTGAAGATATTCAAGATTTAAAATTTGAAATGCTGCTAATTAATTAGCATAAGTTAAATTCCTACAACTTTGTTTCAGATTCATTACATGCGCAATGGTCAGTAAACCCCTAGTAGACGTTGAAATGACATCTCTATCTGTTATAGTTTTCAAGCTATTCAAGATTAAAAGTTTCAAATGCTGCTAATTAGCATAATTTAAATTGCTACAACTTTTGTTTTTAATTAATTAGATGTGCAATGGTCAATATACCTCTAGTACAAGTTGGAATGACATCTGTATCTATACTTCCGAAGATATTCAAGATTTAAAATTTCAAATGCCCCTAATTTGCATAATTATGAACATCTTCATTCCTCTGCATAAAAAGACCCAACTCCTTGTATGGAGGTACAATCATGCCAGTTTGAAGTTTCTATTATAATAGTGTCGGAGACAAATTCACTGGTAAAGAAGAATGCAAGAAAGAAAGAAAGAAAGAAATAAAGAAAGAAAGAAAGAAAAATTTTTTAGGAAAAACAGAAAAGTGTTTGTTGACACACAGACTTTAATGAAACATTTCTGCAATGATGCATGATATGTTAATTAGTACTTTTATTATTTTAGATGAATAAATTCATAGAAGAGTGTGGCACATCCTTTGACATTTTGCTGCAAAGTGCCACCAGATTTGACCATTTGAAGTATTGATTTTCATTTTCTTTTAACCTTAGGAGGGGGCCCCACCCCTATCCGACCCCCCCCCCCTCCCGGTCACAACTTCCCTAACAGCGACCCAACCTCTTTTCATTTCTAAACTATTGGCAAGTATGGTCCAGGGTGGCTGCAGGGTCTTCGGACGCATCCCTGATTCGACGGCCAAACACGTCCCACAAATGCTAGATGGGAGACAGGTCAGGAGAACGAGCTGTCAAAAAATGGGATAATGTGTTGCTGTAGATACTGCATGACTCGGGCAGTGTATGGTCATGCGGTGTCCGTTGAAACAGTAGCCCTGGATATGGTTGGGTCCATTTATCAACTGTGGGCAGGATCTCATCCAGGCAGCGATGGCCTGTTAGTGTCCCTTCACTCTGATGAGAGCTGTTCTCCCTGTTGCTGTTGCTGTAACCTACTACCACCCACCCCCACCTACACATATCATGACACTGCCTCCTGTGTATCGGTAATGTTCAACGATACATCCTTCTACAAACCTTTCGGAAGGCACCCGTCGAACCCTTATTCTTCCATCATGAAAAAATCCAAGCAAAATCGGGATTCATCTGACCACATCACACTGTTCCACTGATTTCTGGTCCAGGCTGCATGTTCCTCACACCAATGTAGCCTTCGTGTCTTGTGTACAGGACTGAGAAGGATGCCAACGGCAGTGCTGTATGCCCTCAGTTTGGCCAACACTTGTCTCTTGTTAATGGTAGACTGGGATGCTCTGATGTTGCAGGCCTGGCGCCATTGCTGACATTCCTTTTGGTGGAAATAAACCTGTGCCTCTTCACATATTGTATCAAGTAACGGTCATCCATAACATCTGACAGTCTTGGTCGCTCATATCCATAGCCATCCTCTTGCAAGCACCCTCTGGCTTCCTGAATACAGTCTCGCCACCTTTTTACCGTTGGCCTGGAGCACCCCATTATCCTGGCAACCTCCGGCTGGGAAAGGCCAGACTCCCAACATCCCAACGAATCTGCTTCTGTTAAATTTAGACAGTTGTGAGTGACCCGTACGCCGTGGCATTGTGGCCGCATTGTGGATTCGCATGGATCCCAGTGGTGCCATGGCCCCCTTATAAAGCCCATAGGTACCCCAACTAGACACACTTTTCACACCTCTTTGGCTTTTGTCTTGTATTCAGGACAGTGTGTGTGTGTGTGTGTGTGTGTGTGTGTGTATGTGTGTGTGTGTGTGAACGCTCAGGCATACACTAAGCTATCCTGTTGATGTCACAGAATGTTCCATGCAGCACCCGTATTTTCCATGTAAAGGCATATTTAGAGCAGCCCATGTTAAACCAATGTGGGTGGCATCTTTTTTTCCCAGCAGTATATTTTGGTAACTCTGTATGTGCAATGTAATTTATGTTATTACCCTTGTGTGGCCTCTGATGACTGTGAGGTGTGGTAATATATTAAAACTGATAAAAATCTTAAAACGATAAATCATAATTCGTGGTGTATATTACAGTATTGGTTATATTTGGGTTTATATTATAATTTTCAAGACAAAAATCATGGAATGGTGAATTTTTAAATGGGCAAATTATATTCAAAGTTATCACAATATAATCAACAAAATGACCAAAAGCTCACCATGTTTATACCCTCTATAAATAAGGTGTGTGTGTGTGTGTGTGTGTGTGTCTGTCTGTTTATCTATCTATCTATCTATCTATCTATCTATCTATCTATCTATCTATCTATCTATCTATCTATCTATCTAGCCATCTATCCCCATCCATCTAAAGATATTAATTCAACAGAGAAAATGTTCACATGGGGTCAATACCAGTTCCCAAATGATGTGCATTGCATAAATTTGAAAGAGTAACGTTTTCAGTCCAACGTACATTCATGTTTTGATTAGAATTGTCTGTATATATTAATGCATAAACTGATGAACGTTCAGCATAAGTTTGTTACACGGAGAAAATATGGTTTTATTTTTATTTCAAAAATATATTCATTTATTTATTTATTTATTTATTTATTTATTTATTTATTTATTTATTTATTTATTTATTTATTTATTTATTTATTTATTTATTTATTTATTTATTATATGTTAGTCGACTCAGTTGCAAAACGTGCACGGCTCATGTTTATTTCCACACATTTCTTAGATACATGATCAGGTGTAAGATAACTGCTTATTGACGCTGTGTTACATATTTTGAACATTTCTGTTTTTCACAAAACAAAACATAAGACTACAAACTTTATGACAGCAGGCACCTTAAAGAGTAACGCAGTATTAGTTGTGTCTCGTTTGGACAATCGGTAGGATTTGTTACCGAATTTAATACATAATGCGACATAATGACAGTAAAGCCGAACTATACGTTTTGTCTTTCTTCACAGTGTGATGGATTTATGGTAACCGTTGTATGTTTGAATGAAATTACGTCACAACATTAACCCCGTTTACACCGTTTGCCTTGACCGACTCGTAAACACCTGTTGCGACCTCGTTTTGCATGCAGGCAATCAAATAACCGCATTGAGATGCGATATAGCTTTTTTTTCATCGAGTGTTCATGGCTGAGTGTGTTTAAAAGTGGGACAACTTAAAATACATGTCAATGTCACAATGATGAGCAGCCGCATTTTGGAGAAATTCCATCCATTTTTTTTTTTTACGGCTTTTGGAACGCCCACTCACTTGTCTGAAACGAAAAGCAGTGAAAAAGCGAGTTGGAAAAAATACATATAATCCAAACTAAATATAGAAAATATGTCATGAAACTGAACCGAACACACGTACCTGTACTGGAACAACGCATCTGTGTTCACTACATTCTTGGAATATAATTTCAAACAGGAAGTATCCTCATTACGGCGAATTGATGTCAATTTGCTTACTCATTTTTGAGGTCGTCACATGTTTTAATGTCGCAAGCAAAGTTTGGAAGATCTCCTAATGTATGTTTTCAGGTTCCCTTTCATTTTTTCCTAGTATGAACTAACCATCGCATACCATGATATAAATAGGAGTTTTGATGGACTATAATGCACCTAACCAGTTTGATAGATATTTGGAGAAGAATATTGGTTTTTGGCTAACGTGCACGTGTGAGAGTAATTCTATATTAGGATCGAAAAAATTCAACTTCGAAAGAACTTTTAATAAAATCTGTCAAATAACAAAATTGTGTAGCACTGTTTGTGATATTTGAGCAAAACAATGTTTTTCCAGATTCAGTTATTCCTTTTTACACCCTCGGCCGAACTTGTATTGTAGTCATCTGTGCACATGCTTGCGTCCGTTCTTCCTTCCGTCCATTATTCATGCGGACGCAATTACGCAATTACTTTTGAACCAGTTGAGCTATTATTCTGAAACTTTTACTGTGGTACAGAAGCATCTCATTGGGGGTTTGGCTGAGTTTGACATTCAGCAACCTTGACCCATTTTTAAGGTCACCAGGGCCCAGGAGTCCTCATACTTTGCCCTTGCGGACGCAATAAGTTTTGAAAAATTTGAACTACTATCACGAAACTTTTACTGCAGTTCTTATTTGAAGTTTTGCTGAGTTAGACATTCAGCGACCTTGACCTATTTCAAGGTCATCATATTTTTACCATCGCCCATTTAACATTTTGGTTTTCAGATATCATTTCTAACCACCCTAAACATCAGCTTTCTAATTTGTGGTACCCATTCAATCAAGAGGATCTTTAAGGTCGTTCCGACTGTTATTTTTCGAATTCCTTTAATTGAAGCTCGGTACACAATTGGGGGGGGGGGGGGTCCTGACCATCAGACAGTGTCAACAGGGACCTGGTTGTTCTGCAAAGATTATTTTAGCGTGCATCATATCGTCGCCTTATTAAAATATACCAGTTGCGACCGGTTCATAGTGTTCTGTGCCTTGAATCAGGTAACTGAATGGTAAGACCTAACATTGAACATTAAAAAATATTTACAGGTTTGAATTATTTGATTAACCATGCTCTTATCAAAAACAGACCAGGGCGCAAAAGCCTACTTTCCATGTAAACAAGACCAATAGGGCGCATGGCACAACATGTAACATACTTGCCAACCCTACTGATTCACGGGTAGATTACCAATTTCTTCATCGTTCTACCGCCTACCGCATTCCAAAAAAATGCAGGGTTGGGGGGGGGGGGGATTATGCGTTTGCTTGTCAGTGACGGTCACGGGGCCTTGTAAACTTTGCAAGAATTTTCTCAGCTGTTGATTCAGACTGACCGCCTCATCGGCATGAAAATGGAACACTGATACAAACAATCTTCTAAGATTTTATTGATGCAGTTGTGATACACGACTTACTAGATTTTGTTATCAGTATTATTAGTTTTATCCAGTAAATGTGTTAAACATTATTTTCATTGAAATTTTTTAATATTGTGCAGATATAATGCTGAAGCATTGATCTATGATATGCGGTGATATATGATGATCTTTGACAAGTCCATAAACCTGGAAACAGAATTAATAAACAAACTGACTACAAATACGCAATGTGGATGTTATTGCCTCAACAGTAAATATGTCCTCAACAATCCATTTGGAAATGAAACATTTCTGCAATGATATGCCAGTGCTTTTATTATTTTTGATAAATAAAGTCACAGAAAAGTGTGGCCCATCCTTTGAAATTTTGCTGCAAGGTGCCGCCAGATTGCACCATTTAAAGTCCTGATTTTCATTTTTTTAACTTTGGGGGAGGGGGCTGCCCCCTCCCACACCCTGCCCCCGCTCGGTCGCAACTTCCCTAAGAGCGACCTTGCCTTTTTTCATTTCTTATATGTTGCCAAGTATGATGTAATCAGACATGCATATTGAAATCTAATATTTGAATAAAGCTGTTAATTTTAACGTTTTAATACTATTGATTTATTACAAACAATTAAGGTGAGTTACAGATAACAAAAATCGATTTTTACATACGAATATTGCATGATATATATAATCCCAATGTCAAAAATTTAAAATAAACTGAAGCCCTCTGAATGAGCATGTATGTATTTAAAATGCAAATTTGGCTATCTATAATACAACAGTGTGGTCTGGCAACTTCAACGTAGGATGACAAATAAAAGGAAGAATCTGCTACTTTCTCCTGTTCTCAGAGGAAGATGGCGAGTGCACATAGCGAAAATCGAAGAGGCTCCTTCCTAGGGAGGATTTTTTTTCTCGAAATTTGAGGTTGAATTGGTGATTTCTTGAGCATAATTGGAGCTTAAAAAATCAAAATGTACAAATAATAAATCATTATTTCTCTGTAGTCACAATGGAGATTTAAGAGAAGGTAATCCTTCACAAGGCTCGAGAGAGGGAGTATTTTCCAAATAAGAAAAAAAACAAACAAACAAACAAACAAACAAACAAAAAACAGGAGCTGCCCCGCTCAAAACGGAAAAGGTGGGGGCCCTGCATTCCTGTGATCTTTGTTTCAGGCAGGACGTGCATGTACAAACAAAAAGTGACCAATCCACATTCTTTTCCGGTAATGAAAACATTTTTCATGGTAACTTTGATGTCTTTCCTATTTTGATGTTAAGTTAACATATGAAATACGTCATCATTAAATTTTCAATTTTCAGATAGAGGTGTTATTCCAACTTCAATGCTTGTATTTGTAATATGGGTGCACTCAGTGGGTAAAAATATGTTTTACTTTACTCAAATAAAGGACATATTGAAATGGGTAAATGTAGAACACACAAAATTGTAATGGATAGCAGTGTCTTTCCAACTTCTGAGTTTGTGCTGTAGGCATTATGCTAATAAGGGACAATTAAAAAATTGAATGCTTTATATCTTCAAAGCTATTATAGATAGCGACAAAATGCCAAGTTGAACATCCATGTTTATGGTACTTGTGCATCCAATTAAGTTTGTGCTATGGGCCAGCCCCGTGAATGGTTAACAAAAGTCGCGTTTGACATTACAGTAATAATAACCGAAGTCGTAGTTATTAAAATTATGCTAATTTGGGATATTTATGAAGTTAAAATTGTTATTTTCTTAAATACATTGCAGATAGCAGCAGCATTCCAAATGCATTTCTCATGTGTTTCATATAAAGATACGTCTTGATGATCATTAAACGGAAGTTGCGACATTTGCAGTTATGGTACGTAGGTACAATGCTGACCAGTATAATTTATTGTAATACAGTGGAGTCTAATTAAGTTCGTTAAACATAACGACTCATTAACCTCATCCTTATTAGTCTGTCTTTGAAAAAAAAGTTCTAGCTTTCAACAAAACAACAGCCCCCCCCCCCATGATAACCACCCACCCACCCCGCCCCGATCGATACCTGTGGTCGACTACTGCTCAGACACGTCCTGGAAGCAACAACCATTCGAGTTAAAAGCCATAAATCAAGCAGTCACGGTTGAAGCCACAGAGTGTCTCAGTGTACAATAAGGTCAGATCTCGTGTCAGTTCGACCCTTGTGTATGGCTGGAGTAGTCACATGAAGAAACCGAAGAAAGAACGGGGAACACTCAAATTGTTGTGCTATTTGGACGGCTGGGCACCATACATTTCCTGACTAATGGTCCTTTCAATACAGTGAAAATCATAAATGTAAACAATCTGAAGTCTCAAGTTTATACTTTTTGTGGAGAATTAGATACAAAATGTAACAGAATGACTGAAATGCGATTTAATATATGTTTTATGTCCCAACATATGTGTTTCGAAGCACATAATCTTGTCCTGTGAGGGAACACTATCGATGTTGATTCAATCAAGTGTCATTCAAGATTAAACTTTTTCGCTAAGCGGACCTCAAAATCGTTTAGTTCCATACATGATAAAAGGTAATGCAAAAACAAAATAAGTATATAAAAATTGAAATGCGTTAAATGAGTAATAGGCCTTTCACGGTTCACAAAAAATTAAAGTGTCCCCATCACAGTTCACGAAAGAGGCCTTGCGCCCCCCCCCCTCCCCCGGGCATCAACAGAATTAAATTACAGGGTGAATGAGCCCCTCTGGGCAGATGGGTCAGAAAAGGAACAAGGAAAATGAGCTTGGACCTGACTGTCACCAGCACAGCCAGACCAGACTGAAAGGGTTGGTCAGTTGTGTGTTTTGAGAGTGGGACTACGGCAGCTCCTCAGGCAGAGCTGGATTCATTTCTAACTCGGATGATTGTCCATCAACGAATTTTGTAAATTACGATATAATCGACGAGAATACAAGTTAGCATAGCTGCTGTTAAGCTTCAAATGTTCACGCCTGTATAAGTAGTTTTCACCAAACCACACCGTCCCAGTTTATGGATCTGTGCGAAACTGTCTGTGTGCAATTTTGAATCTGAAAACTATTCTTTGATTAAAAGTGGCAATGGAAGGTATTCATATTAACTGGGATCCTGTGCTGCCACCAAGACTATGACAAGGACACTTGACCGGAAGGAGGGCAGATTCATGTATAAAGAGGGGCCAAATGAGCTTCTGTGATCAAAGTAACAACTCGAGAAAGCAAAAAGCTTGAGAAAACTAAGCCATTCGTTTTAAAACATATAAGATGCTAAACATATTTAGAAAGTTTTATTAGTTTGCTAGAAAAAGTTATCTCTGGATGGTGAGCAGACGCACCAGGCGAGATTCTTTTTCCCACACGCGTATTAAAGTGCAAGGCTTTTTGCACGATCCTAAACAATGTACAACTGTATGCCAGCCTTTAGCTTAGCTGAGTATGGGCTATTTACACAACCCTCCTTTTTTATTCATTTATTCTATTAGATAGGGAGAGTGATGACATCGTTTTTGTATCATAACTCCATGGCTGGAGACAGACATTTTTAGTTTGTTGTTCCCTTTAGACAGATACGGCATTGCCAATATAGCCAATATCTGATTTACTGTGTGGTATGTAGAGTCTCCCTTTGTTGGTCGCTTTGTGGTGTATTGATGCGCATTGTTTTATTTTGCGGGAGCGAAATTATAACATATGTAATTTGGTAGAAGCTATTGTCTAGCCTTTTACGAAGGGTACAACGGTAGATAGAGCTTTTTATTCTTCCCCCGTATGGCTTGCTGTTGAAGAACTGCTAGACATGTGGAAACCTCCACACGTTCGATGATATCGTTTTAGAGTTTAATGATCGGCTTTTGAATTGAAGTTAGTCTGTTTGGAGTACGTTACCAAAGATCATAAACTTACCTTGTGCATGTTCAGAGTGAGCTTGTTTGCGTTTGACCAGTCTTACACTCTCTTCAGGACCTCTTCAGTTGTTTCAGTGCTTTTGGCCAAATAAGACATTCCGTTGTCATCTGCATGACGTTGGCAAAAAAATCTGTAATAGGTCAAATATAGAGCAAATGGGCAAGGATAGACCCCGGAGGTCCACCACATTTTATACAGTTTTGGTTAGACAGTGTGCCGTCAAAATAGTACGATTGAGTCTGTTGGTTAAACAAGAGTTGAACCAAATAAGTGCCGGCGCAGTTACACCCTGTCTCTTTATTTGGAGAAAGAGGAAATCATGGTTGACAGCATCAAAGATCGTCTTGAAGTAAAAAAAAGGGACTCCGTAGCGATTACTTTTGTTAATTTCAAGTTGATCACTATAAAGAATGAGCTAGTGTAGTAGTTGTAGATTTCATTTTACGAAACTCTGATTAATGGTGAGATGACTGTAAGAAAAGCAAAATGTTGAATATACACATTTTAAAAAAAATCTTCATGGTAACCGGTAACGCCGATATCGATGATATCCCTTGGCAATCGGTGACATTATCGGACTCAGTCTGCCGTAACTTTGTCCACTACGTGGTGCTACTGGCATTTCATGATTTTTAACGAATTGTTGTAATTAGGAATAATCAGCAAGAGCACATGTACATGTTAGCATTGTTACCATAGGCGTAACAGCCAAATATGACATGTTGGCTTATATGTTGATAATGGTGGATGTTAGGCTCGTAGTAAGAAAGTACCTATGGCGACTCTTTTGGTGAGTTAAATGTTGACCTTGAGTGATATTGAAAGGCCAAACTGACACATTTGCTTAGATCTTGGTAATGTTGGCATATATGGCTAGTTTTACCAGTGAAAACAAACCCCTCCAGAACTTTGTGAGTGAAGACTCTGACATTGCAACATGTTGGTATTAAAGAAAGATGACATTGATAGTGTCCTTAAGTCTATGCATCCAAGGTCAGCTGAGCAGAGGGCTGTGACAGTCCTCTTGTTTCATTTCATATCGGACCCGTGACTGCCGAGAATGGAATTTTTGCATGCTTCTGTATTTGACCTTTGTCAATGTCATTGAGCGAAACTTTGTTGTGTCAACATGACCCATTATTCTTCGTACAGCACACGACCACAGACACAGATTTGTCAACTTTATTTGTTTCTTTGTTTTGTTTGTTTGGTTTTTGTCTTTTGGTTTTTGTTTTTTGTTTTTTGTTTTTGTTTTTGTTTTGTCTTTGATTTTGTCTGAACAATGTCAAATATAGAATTAGCAGCACAGGAAATGCAGAAAACTTCTAGCGGCTTTCTCTGTGCATGATGATGTGCAAGTCCTTGATTATGCATGAAAGGGGCAGTTTTATTTGAATCAGTGTGGGAATATGAACGTGTAGCTACTGCTGACTATTAATACGATGTAAAGTTTTTAACGGGCTAGAACACTTTACAACAATAAAATTACAAAATGCTAATTTTTGTTGAATATAATACTGTGTGTTATCTACAATTTTCATTTCAACCCATAAAAACTATATTTTTTATGAAAGAAGACATCTTGATAAATGTAAAACCAGCAACTGATCTTTTGTAGCTGTTTAGTCATTAAATCTTAATTAGTTTTTAAATTACAATTAATTTTTCATATTTTGAGTATAAACAAAAAATAGCTCAAACACATTTCCAGATAATAATTTGGTTTTGATCAAAATAGATAGAGCATATTGTTGGTTACAAAACCGTGTCTCAGATTTTTCATAAAGGGTCTAGTTCACGTTTTAAATCTTTTAAAATTTTATTCAAATTTTTTAAAAATCCAAACTTTCATTAATTTATAAAAATTACCTAAGCCCTTTTTAAAAAATCTGAGATACGGTGTTTTAGACATAGGTGCCAGCTTTAATTTGATAGTACAAGCTAGCTTGTATGTTAAATTTTGAGGATGTTATATTTTATTTTATGCAAATTTTATAAATTTTAATTAGAATTAAATTGAAATAATGTAATGGTTAAACCTGAAATTCAACAGTAAATTTCAATTAAGATAAATGTTTTCTTTCAGAAAATATATGCCTTTGATAGTCTTGCAGAGAAAACTAATGAAAAAATGCATATTTCTACATGAAAGTCACAAAGTGTTCTAGCCCCTTAAAAGTGATGGCAACAAATTGGCGATCGGATTAGACACGATCAAACCTTTGCATGTTGTACATGTATGTGCCGTATACAAGCACAATAAATCAACTGTAATTGATTTGATTGCAAGATTTGGCATCTGTAAATTTTATAAGAAAATTTATTGAGTGCCTGATTATTCATTTGAGTGTCAAAATATAATCCAGCTATATGAGATACACAAAACTAAGCCATTTGCATGTAAAATGTATCGTTCAATATCCACATAAGATACATATGCTAGAATTACTGACGTAAAATGAGGCTCGCCGGACAAAACAGTCGATTTACACAATAAAACTGAAACTGATATGACGTCGCAGATTGCGTTAGACGGGTGAAAACGAAAATAACTAGAAAACTGATTTGCTGCATAGCAAATCAGTGTGTGTCTTCAAAGCTCATTGGTATGACAATGTACAATTGGTATTTCAGTACTACAGTGTATTATCGGTACGACAATATACAATGGGTACTTCAAGTACGACATTGTATGATCTGTACGACAATGTTACAGTGTACGATGGGTACTTCAGTACTAAGTGTATGATCGGTACGACAATGTTACGGAAGTGGACTATGTATACTTCAGTACTACAGTGTATGACAGGTACGGCAATGTTACAACATTGTACAATGGGGTACTTCAGTACTGAAGTGGATAAGAGATACAACCAGTTAGCGTAATCAAATGGTTTTCAGGAACAATGCTGGAAAGCCACACTTGACACAAAGCAGCCTCAGTGTAACAATTACCAAGTCTCACTTCGATGCACCAACTTATCTCTGGATGATGGAAAATACATTTTTTTTTTTCAAATCACCTCACGGTACTCTAACTGAACTTATTATTCCAATATTATTCGAAGCCACACTGCGTCTTCCACCATACTCCTACCATATGGTTCCACTTTCACCAACATGCCCGGTTCTGTTCTAGGCAACTGGCCTTGCCCCAATCTGAGTCTAGAATTCCTAGTCTCAACCCCAATTCAAATCCAGTGCATGTATACATACACCCAGAAACTGAATTTGCTTTATTTCACTTCATTTAACGGGATCAATCAGCTATACAGCCATAGAAGATACAAACATCTACCCAAGAGCTGTACAAATCTGGTCTGTGTGCATACTTTTGAAGATATTCAAGATTTGAAATTTCAAATGCCCTTAATTTGCATAATTTAAATTTATGCAGCCTTCGTTACCAATTCATCAGATGCTTACTAGTCCATGACACAGGAGTAGAAGTTGGAATGGTATCTTCATTTATTATAGCTTTGAAGTTATTCAAGATTTAAAATTTCCAATAGTGCTACTTAGCACAATTTAAATTGCTACAACTTTTGTTTTCAAATCATTAGGTGCACAATGGTCAACAACCCCCCCCCCAGTAGAAGTTGAAATGACATGTCTATCTATAATTGTTTTCAAGATATTCAAGATTTAAAATTTCAAATGCTGCTAATCAGCATAATTTATATTGCTACAACTTTTGTCAGATGCGCAATGGTCAATAACCCTCTAGTAGAAGTTGGAATGACAGTCTCTCATACTTTTGAAGATATTCAAGATTTAAAATTTTAAATGCCCCTTATTTGCATCATTGTTTTCTTTTCTTGTGGTTCTTGTGTTGAAGGAAAAGTCCAAGGGAAAATGTAGTGCCTGCTAATATGCGAGTTTAACACCAGATATATATATATATATATATATATATATATATATATATATATATATATATAATATATATATATATATATATATATATATATAATATGTATATCAGATATGAAATATGGAGACAAATCTCATTGCAAATGATTAAGAACCCGCAAGCATTGATCAACAGTATAAAACGTAAATTTCAATTTTGAAAGGTTGAAAGGAAGTAAAAGACAACTCCGCCTTTCTCATAAATAGTTGTTCCATGTTTCTTATGGTTTTTGTCATGTTTTTACTGTGGTTGAAAACAAGATACAGGCAGGGTAAAATCAACTTGTTTATTCATTGTCGCATATAACAAAATGTTTACGTTCACCTACAAAATATACATGTAATTGTTTGTTGAAATGTACACACACCATCGTTCCATCAAATATCTTGCAAAAACACTTGCCTTATTTATGAGGTTACGTAGTATCCCAAAATAAATAAATAAAACGTGATCAACTAAAATGGTCATTTCTAAAATATACACTCACTTGGCAACAAAGGCCACCGAGACAAGAAATGAAAATTCGAGCGAGGATGGCCTATCACATTGACAGTGGAAGTGTAGCGTTTAAATGCCCCTGACTAGATATCTCGGAGAAAACAATACAAATATAATATTAACAATTTAACACTGTGTCCTGTTTTTGGTGGCTGATGAACCTCAACTTGTGTGACCAATATTTGATGCCATTAATCAAAAGATCACTGAGATTCTAACATATACTTTAATATATCCAAGATGTGTGCATTACTTGCAAGTATTATCATTCTTGCTGTAAATATGTTGTATCACTGGATAAATTCAAATCAAAGTTATATTTTTATGAAAAAGAGCTGATCACCTATCTTTTCCTGGTTCCATCATCCCTCAGAACAGGCACGGAATAGACATCTTAAAATAGATCCAAATGTACAATTTATATTCTATAATGTTATCACACCTTTAAATCCGTTTTGCCACAACTGCCTCTTCAGTTCAGCACACCTTCAAATATATATATATATATATATATATATATATAATATATATATATATATATATATATATATATATATATATATATATATATATATATATATATATATATATATATATATATATATGCCTGTACACAGAAACCTCTCTTTGGCATAACGTAGTATCCATTTGTTGCAAGTGTCTACAACTGCCAAGTTGTAAGTGTTGAAGTCAGCATTTAACAGCGATATAGAAGTGAATGAAGAGAACAACTTGAGACATTATATTTGATATCTGGCATATGCGTGTGTGTGCTTTAACCACACAAGTTCTGTAGACTATGGCCTCACTATCCTTTAAACTGTAGCTGAAATTTAAGAGAGACAACAAATATGCCGACTATAGGATTTTAAAATAACAGTAACATGATTTTTATCCATGCAACAGAATGGCATAAGGATATCACTTCTGAAGCAAACATTAGCAATGGAAATGCATACATGAGAAAACGGAGCATACTTTGCAAACATACAAAAGTATATTGTAATAAAATGACTCCCAATCCCTGGATTCTTATCAATAACAGTAGTATTAACAATTAAACTCAACATATATACGGCTACCACACATACCTGTATGAGCAACAAATACAAACAGTCACACCGGGGTCCCGTACATTCTACAGACAATTTTTGTGTTGCAACTTTCACACACAATTATCCAAATGAAATATTGACATGTGTAAGGGTGCACGTCAATGCATACATTGTAAAGGGATGGTGCCTGCAGTCTGAATCAGATAACATATGAGCATCAAACACCTTGTCCTCTTGACATTTTCAGCAGCATTTTAGCGCCAAAATAGCTTAGAAGTTTTGAAACCAATATATTAAGGGGGGGGGGGTGTTCTTTTCAACGTCAACAAGAAATGTTAACAACAAATCAAGAGAAGTGTTTCATACAAATATTTCCTGATCAGGAGATCGTTGTATATTATGAACTTGACCTCATCCTCTGTTGGTAAATCCGTTTGAACTGTCCCGTTGCTGCTGTATATGGTGAATGGGGTCTTGATGCTGGGTCCCAAATCCGTGCTTAAATATGACATTGCCAAAAGTATATCCATTTGTGTGGCTGTTAATCCAAAATTTCTCTCAAATAGGCACACCTTGTCTTACGATTTGGAGTTGAATCGGTATCGCATGTTAACACCTTATGGACAGAATCAGAGAGGAATGAAGTGATTGAGGAACATCACACAAGGTATTTTACCGGTTCACAGCTAGACTTTGATGTCACCTGTTTATTTTTTTGCAGAATATTTGCTGGCAAAAATCTGGAATTATATTATTGAGTGGTACTTAGCTTCAGAACAGTCACTTTGATTTTGAAACAATGGACGACGATATTTTGTCCGCCCGGACATATTACAGGGTAATACGATTACGAAATTTGGATCATGTAAAATACCCATCAAGTACTTTGTGACTCCCATAACAAGCCTGCAT
>OZ026630.1:60336958-60357769 GCA_964020975.1 Hermodice carunculata | reverse complement strand
GGTAATACGTAAAATACATTTCATAACTAAGATAACTCTTTCACAGCTGACTTGAATCTGAGACTGAGTCAACAGCTTGCCTCAGCGCACTTTTAAACGGAGACAAGCTGTTGACTGAGATCATTTATCCTGAAACTAAATTTAGGCTAGGCATGCTGGTACTATATAATGAAATGTCTTTCCAACTTTAATTTGAGTATAAAATTATCTTCTAGGTACAGTTCATCTGAACACGACTTCGCTCTTTCACTGCCAAATGCGACTTTAGTCGTCTTCATTTGGATCATACCTATAAGATAATTTGATATTCAAATGCTACATGAAAGAGCTCTCATTCAAGTACCAGCATGCATAGTCTAAACTCTGTTTCAGAAATCATGACCTCAGTTAACAGCTTGCCCCGGCGCACTTTGCGCACATTGCGCCCAAAGTGCGCCTGGGGAAGCTGTTGATGCAGCCTCAAATTCAGCAGTGAAAGAATTAAGTCGCATTTGGCAGTGAAAGAGTAAATGGAAGTTGATCATAAAGTAATGGTAATTTTATAGATTCTCAACATTTTGCTCTGTTGTCTCAAGTAAACAAAATAATTTATCGTCAACACCTAACACAAACTGTACTTTAGTGCTAAAATGAAGTATTCATAAGCTAGGCCTAGACGCCTACATAAATTTTGAAAAAGGGGGGAGAAGTTACCAGTAAGCTAGTATGGTAATCATTTTGCTATAGTATGCAGTACAGAAAATAAACATCTTTCAAAGTTTGGGCTTTAATATAGGGACCTACGTACACGGAGCACGCAAATAAGGGGCCTTTTAGTGCGCTAATACAGTAAACAAAAAGCCCCAGTACATGTACGCCAGTACGAAATACCCCTTACCCCCCCCCCCCTTGTAATGAAGGGATGTTAAAAATTTCATCAAGACAGAATCCATTTTATTTAGTGCTATAGACCTACTTCAGTACAGATTAGACATATTAGTACAATCATGCACGTTTGACAATCATATCTCATATTTTTCATGATTCAACTTTATCTTCACTTTGACTGAGAAAACTGCAACATATGAAGAGGACCCAAGGTAGATTCTCTACAGAGCATGGTTGCCTCAATGCTAGTTATTGTTCCACGATTTGATAAAATTACAGTGTTTTCCATTTTTAGACATTTTAAATGACTATTACTAAATGCTCCGTTTTACCCTAATAGCATGTCCCGTTTCCCACCCAAACTGGGTGGAAAACGGGACATTGGCTATCTTTTTTGAATGCCCCTTTTTTATTATATTCTTAACAAGGAGCCATCATCAGGGTGTCGAAATGTTAGAAAAGGGACAGTTCTGTGCAAATTTGACAATTATTTCCAACCGTAAAGTTCATATTTTCTTATTTCAAAGGTTAAATGCTCAAGTGTCCCGTTTTCCCCCGATCTACCCTATATTTCACACTCAGTGACAATCACATTGCTGTCACATGTACCGAGGACAGCTTTTGAAGAGAATTTTTTCCTAAGTTTTTCTCAAATTAACACAGTAGTTGTGGCTTCCACCATGAAGAAATGAGTTATGGCTTCCATCATAAAGAAAAGAGGCTATGCCTTTCATCATGAAGAATCAAGTTAACACTTTGCAGTCTGAGTCCGTATATATACGGACCCTCAGTGATGATACAATATCAATATAACAATTTCATATTTGTATTCCTCGTGAAAAGACCTTTCCAACGAATACATCCAGTGATATTTGAGCATTTCAATGAGATCCATCATGTATATCTAATGGCTATATAAGACCAACATATTAAATAGGCACATATATCAAATCGTTCATAGAGCTAGTACTCTTTAATATGATATATGTATACTATGCTAGACCTATGTCTAGATTTAATTTTTGTGTTAAAGTGACCATGTTTCAGCCTGGGGATCAATCTATGACCATAAGCCATAGTGGATATACCACCTTACAAATATAGTGTATCTCATCATAGGCAGACGAGGCTATCTTATGCACTGATTCAGTCACAAGCTGGTGTAAGTAGGAAAGTTTTTTCCTTCCTGGTTCCCTGGCGTTTTCACCAGTCTTCAGTATACAGAGGTAATCACCTAATATCAGTCTTTTGATGACTGATTTATACACACTTTCTGCTGGCTTTGTTTTCTTTCTGGTAGGCATATACTGCTGTACATTTAGGCATATAACCCACAACATTCAACCATCTTATGTCGAACACACTCATCCGTGAATTTCCCTACATCTGTCTTGTCCTGCTGCAGCGAAGAGTGTGATTTGTGGAATTGTTTGATGTGTCCAAGTCTTGAACAATCTGGGTCAGTTCTGCATCTAAATTGGGAGTTGTCATATGATACAGTATGAGTGAACATGAGTTTCAGAGTTTGAATTCTGAAGTGTAGTGCCTTTTAATAAAGAACATGAATACAGTTCAAAGGTCTAGGAAGGCTTGTCCTATATATATATATATATATATATATATATATATATATATATATATATATATATATATATATATATATATATATATATATATATATATATATATATATATATATATATATATGTGTGTGTGTGTGTGTGTGTGTGTGTGTGTGTGTGTGTGTGTGTTTAGTGTTGCGATCCACCAACTTTTCATGACAAATGTTGTGAATCTTGTAATGAAGCGCTGCTATGTATCCCTTTAGTCTTTTCTCACCTTGAGGAGCCTATACTTCATATGATTGCAAAAATAATTATTTTTTTCCCAAGGACTGCATTATTCATCAGTTAAGAGAAGTCTTATTTTAAACTGAAATTGCTTCAGTCCACAAGGTAGTGTTTTTGTTTCCTTATTCCTCTATTTATGGTTACTGCAAAAGACTCTGGTTTGAAAACCAGCATATGATAGACCCTTTTCAGCACCTTAGCAAACCTCAGGTATAACTGTAATGCACAATGATGACCAAGTACAATTGGTTTTGGTTTTCGTCTGAGGTTTGGTACTAGTTTCCATCTGAAGGTTCCTTGCATTTTTTTTAAGACATTAGCAGAATATGGAGCAATCATATCTGGCTCACTGAATATTATCTGGTGCTAGAGGAAAATCATTGTGTGGCTTGTGGATGCCCACTCAGCAATCAAGATCAATGTCGGCAATGTAACTTTTACCTTCAGTTTGATGTTAATTAACCTGCTAAATTCTATATGTTGAAAAAAAATTGTATGAATTACTGCCTAAAGGGGTTGTTTGCCTCAAAATGTATCATATCGATTTCTCCTTTTTTTTCTGCACACCGATGGATAATCATAAAACGACTTTCTTTAATTCGTTTCTCTATCATCTGAGGCATCTCTATGAGTGGATGTAGATCGTGACACTCCAGACATTTTCAAAGTGATATCTAACCCGTAGCTGTTGAATAATAAGCTGGATGTAACCCCTGTTCCGTCAATGATAGGGTGTGGAAAAGCTTGTTTACATCATGCAACAAAATGGCTTTCTCAATAAGTGCAGATCATGATATTCGCCTTATGTTTTAAGGTCAAACTTAGTACATATGGCTGTGAATAAGCTTAAGCCTCTTTACTGATGCATTTTGCAGCAAGTCTACTGTAAAATGCACTGATGAGTGTGAGACAGGTCTCCTGTATACATGTCATTGAGTGCTTGCACTCATAGAGATAGACCCCTTCCTTCTCAACAGTTCTTCCTGAAAGGCTTCAAAATATCAGCCTACATATCTTAAGTCCTCCACTCCACCAACTATTCATACAAACTTACTATTCAGAAAGTATGTGATATAAAATGAGCAATGAAAAAAGAAATGAACTTTTTACAACTTTATGGAATATATTTCACCTGTCCCAATTTTTTCCCTACAGCCATCACCATATGAGCACGGGATCCTTCTCAGTTTTGAATCAACACTCGAGTGATGAATTCTAAAAGGGAAGTTCATGTATGGTCATGTGCATCATCATTTTCTCATTCATGTTCACTTTTACCTTTAACTCTTGCCATGCCAAGTTTAACCCTGAGTCAACAGCTATTTTCGATAAAACTTCCCTTGCAATGCGCGCACATTACGCAAAATAATAGCTATTTACCAAAAACAAACTTTGGCCTAAGTCGATAATTGTAAGTCTAGGCGTATTTGTTCTTGAATGAAAGGGCTTTGCATGAGGAATTAGAATATCATATAAATACAGTTTAGCTGTATAAGTAAGCCTGTATATTACATTGCCTGTATGCTATACCCCAATACTGCCTATTTAAGTGTCTTATGATTGATTGGAACAATGGTAGACTCAAAATCAGCATAAATTACAAAAGGGGCTGGCAATTTGTTTCATATTTTTTTTAATCTACAAATGCTACTTAGTAATGGTACATCTTGATGCTCTGTAGACCAAATTTTTTTATATTGTTTCATGTTCTACTTCCACTTTGTTCTTTTACTAAATGTGTTTTGCAATACAAACCGATGGCATTTTCCCATTGTACTTAGTTTTGTGAGAGTACAGCCAACATGTATTTTATCCAATGGTCTTTTCTGTTCTTAAGAAGCAGCAAATCTGTATATTGGCGCTTTTTTTTCTCTCTTTTTTTTGGGGGGGGGGGGCAGTGGTGATATGCATAGAAAATTATATTGCCTCAAGACCCTCAACCTTGATAGACAGTAAAGAAAGCAAATTTTCAAGCTTGACTTTATCAGTAATTTTGACTGAAAGTGAAATGCCTGTAAAGGCCAGTTCCTCTTGTTAGCCCATGTACTAGCTCAGTCTCTCTGTATGCCTGGATGCTAGGTGCAAAGCCAACAAAATGGACCACATGAAATATTGTCATCCTCAATTTCATGTTTACGTCAGAATGGATATTACTAACCATTTTGGCGTGAGAAAATATGATGATCACCTGCTAGTTTTAAAGTTCCCACTTTTTCAATCCATTCAAGCGCTTAATCTAGGTGCAAGCCTGAGCCCTCTGTACAATTTTGTCCACATTACAAGTGAGTGGCTGTATGCCAGTTCACATTCACTATAAATTCGTCTGAGGAAAGCAGGATCATTGTTGCGCTATGAAACGCTGAAGTAAATGCCATTACCCCCCCCCCCCCCCCTTGTTGGATTCTGTTTTATCAATCTTGTATGAAAAATTATGTGACATTTAAGAGCTTTTTTTCCATAATTGTTCCTTTAGATGAATAATACTTGAATCAAATGTGTGACAACAATTTCTGTATCACTATGCCTGCCTTTGTCATTGTCAGGATAAAGGCAGAGATCTTCTAATTTTTCCCAATGCTGCTCAGTGAGTCCTGCGTGTGTGATTTTCAGCTTTGCAGGCAATGGGTAATGACATTACCACGTTCTTAACCTTATAACAATAGCTTTGCCCATCAGCACTTGAATCTTTACATAAATTGCAACTATTGCCAGAACCTTGAAGAACTTGCCTGCATGAATCACAATAACAGAGCCAGCCATCCAAGTTGGTTACGGAAAAATGGTAGCATTTAAAATAGAGCATTTTGATGTGTTCCGGGTGTAACGTTAAAAAAAAAAACAACAACTCCTCTTTCACTAGTTACCTCTCCTTCCCTTTATCATTTGTAACAGATCAGTCTTTGCAAAACTGAAACTGATGTTTTCCAATGGCTGTTGTTGGTTTGGACACTGTCTATTCTTACAGCAATGTCAAATTGTTGTCATGAGTATTTCACTTTGCCTCCTTAAACAGTGTTCAATGTATTTTGTGTATTTGTCTACTTTATGCAAAGTGCGCTTTCGTCGTATCAAGCGCTATATGATTTTTTCCTCGAAATGCCACATTTTGTAACAAATAATTGTAATACACATGAAAAAACAGTTACATTTCCATCCATATACTTTCTATCTTTGACCATGTCACTTTGTATAACTTACCCAGCTTCGATACATTTAGCTTTATGGATCGTGTGGGCCATTTTGGATGCTTTTGCGATAATTCGGCTGGTGCTGATTTTATTTGTTTATTTTATTTTTTATTTTTTTTTGAGGAAAAGCTAAGATAATGTCAGCTTAATCAACCCTATGGTGCTCAGACGGCAATTTTCTCATCGAACAAATAGGTTGCTCATGGAACAAATAGGTATATGTTGCTGATGAAGAAACACTTGATAATATTTCTAGAATGCTGGCACTTTTGTCAGAGGTACAACATTCATGTGATGTTGCTGAAATTGTTCTAGCTGTCTCTTTTATAATGAGTTCCGCAGCTTGAATTCTCCAATTGTTCCCCAAGACATTTTACGAGTGTTCAGTGACAGGGCTTCTAGTGTTTAATAACAGAAAAAGAACATGAAACTAAAACGACGCAAAAGAAAGCAACTTATAATACTCTCTGGTATGACTTGCAGAAATGAATACACTTACCAAACTGTCACAGCATTTAAAAGATACAAAAACTAAAAATGGCCAAACAGTTGCTTTATTATCGCCACATAATACTGCTGCCGAGAGTTTACTGCTTCTTCTGATCAGTTGGACAACTTCAGCTTGAGGTCTGATGTTTGAAAGATTGTGCCGTGTATTTAAAGGGAAGAAATGAACATTCCCTAAGAATGTGAGCATGTGAAAAGCAGGACGTGTATTATTCATGTTGGCAAGAAGTGGGAAGGTCTTTTAGGTATCCATTTTTACAGTATTCTAGAAGCAGCTTGTGTCTATGAAACATCCTAATACACATAACTGGAATCTGCCAGGCTGTCTAAAGTGATAAACGTTTTCAGGCGTATTCAATTACCTCATCAAATCTGTTGACTTCACATTTATCCCGGTATTCAAACAAGAACGCGGAGGGGGCAGCAAGAACATGGCTGTGCCAATATTTACCATTACTCAAATATCAGTGAGATATGACAAAAGGGATGCGTTTTCTGCAGTTTTGATTAAAATAATACCAAAGGACGCGAATTTGTGCAACTGCAAATTTTCATATAATTTCTGACAATCCAAATCTATAGAGTTTTAATAGTTGTACAGTGGATCAAGCAAATGATTACACCACATTTAAAAATCTCCCGTAAATATGAAGCCACGCCCTTGAAACTTGACTGACATATTCTGGCCCCCACTGACTACGCGTGTTTTTCATATTTTCGGGTTTCATCTCTACCCAAAATCGATCATTTTTTACATGCCCCCCTCACGTCTAACCACAACCCACATTCTTCACATACTGAAGTTATTTGACATTGAGGGGAGTAAATGAAAATGTCCCACAACCAAGTGACCACCCTACCAAATAGTGAAATGGCTAATCGATCAGACTATATTAATGAGACTGGCTTAAAAGACTAATTTATATCACTTTTTATTGCTTTTCGTAACATCCCTTTAACCTGGCCGCCTGCCAATCATTGAACTTCTGGTTAGCAGGATAGCTTTGCAAACAGTGTGATGCACACACACTGAGGTGATTCACGACTTTTCGAAACTATAAATGCAATATGCACGGATACGTTAATATTATTGTTTTGGTCATCCAGAAAAGGTGGAGGGCATGATAAAAAGTGATAGAAAATTAAATTTGAACACCAACAGACGTGCTTTAGCGGGCTGTCATGTGGCAGCCATCGTATTTTCAGCCAATCACAATGCAAACAAGTCATTTCTCCGAAATTATACCAAGTGGGACTCGATAGGGGTTTTGAAATTAGGACCTGGCAAGCAAGGACTTTTGGTGACAACTGAATGGTCTAAATGTGTTCAAACCATTGAATGTCAACTTTTACAAATCTTTAGCTTCAGGTTGTAAGAATTTTGACCTTCCTATGCCTGACTCATTGGTGATGACATTCAAAGTGCATATGTAACAAAAGCCCATCAGGAGTTGTCGTCTTGCATTGGGAGAACCCAGATGGCTGGTAGATTTCCACACACACCCAAAATTAAACAGGAAACAGCGACTGAATATTACTGGTGATACGACGTGTCCTCGTCCAGTTGCCCGCGAACAGCCAACATTTACACGCTTCGTTGTAACTTGTGAAAGAAAAGTTCTGTCTTCCATGCTTATTTCCGCATGACTCGGGCTCTTGCTCCGCAGCGAACAGGCTGATGCTCCGAATGCAGATTATCAGAGTCTGTGGCATCGATGCTTCCACCCAACAAGTTATAATGGAAAGTGTCAGCTTCATGTTCTCGACATTTTGGCTGTCGAAATCAGAAATTCTTAATTCAAAATCAATACCTTGTAATAGGATGAGTAGTTTATTGCATGAAACAGTCATCCGATAATTTTTTCTTCTTTTGGGGGGAAGGGGAGGGGGAGAAAAACGAAAAAATTATCACTAAGTAGATTACGCTCTGTGTTCCTTTATTCTCTCTGCATCTTAGTTTTGCTTGTAACTAATTAAAGCATTTGAGCTACATACCTGTGCAAGGCAACTTAATATTTTTCCGATTTCATATTTGCATTTTTGCTATTTTCATGTTGTGTTCCGCCATGGAAATACCCCAAGGCGTGAATCCCTAGGAATTTGGCACTCCCATTCCATGCATCATAGTTTGGTGTGCTTTCAGTAATTATGTTGCACCATCCTGGCTTGTGTGTTCATAAAATTTTGTCAATCAACATTCAGTGATAAAAGTTAAGTACATTCAGGCCTACTCATTATCTAAATGTTTTTTTTTTTTTTCTCCTTATCCTTGCTTTTGTAGAAAAAACATAACTTACTAATTATGGGATAATTTATCTGTTAATATTCCCTGAATTAATAAAAATAATATGTGTACAAAAAATCCTTGCAGCCTCACATGTATGCTAATTTTAGCTAATTTTCATCAGATTTCAGTACAGTCTAAGCAAAATAGCCAAATCAGTATTATAAGGACTAAATTGTTCTCATTTCGTCAACCAGGTGAAGATACTCAAAACTCCCCAGAAAGATAAACAATTTTGTACCTTCAAATTATCTTTTTTTTTCGTGGGGGGGGGGGGGGGGTAGTGCCCCCAGACAACCGTAGCATGCCTTGGGCCCTTTGGGCCGTATGGGGCCACTTGGGTCTCTGGCTGAGTTAGTAGCACTGGCCTGGGCGACCAGTATTTATTAGGGAAGGGCGGCTCAAAAGTACTTTATATATATTTAGTTTTGTTAGGTCTTGGGTAACTTGGACATTGGTAGAAACATGTTGAAAATGTCTGTTCTCTTCCCTTTTACACATTACCTCTTTTGACATCAGTTTAATAAGTTATCTGGCACAGCTGGAGCCACTTGTAGATGTTTAAAAATGCAACTATCATCAGAAAATATATCTTTAAAATATCTTGAACAGATTATATTTTCCCCTGTAGTAAATGACGTCTTTCCTCCTGAATATTCCTTACCCAGATCATTCTATTGTATTACCACATAAGGCACGCGACGCAGCTCTTAACATTCACTTCTGATGAAAGCATGATAGCAAATGATAGCCTAACAGCCCATGTCCTGGATAGTCTAAATGGTATTCGTGGAATACCACTAAATCGTGAATCGGCAAAATCAACTACCAGCACAATTTCAGTCAAAAGAGTGGAGGCGTGATTTGAAATATTGCCTTACTGGCATTCCATGCCCCTGTGGTTCAATACAGCTTTGTATCGTCACTATTTAAACTGAAAATATAAAATACCCGGCAGCAGAGGTAATAACATAGTTATCTTTTTCAAATATCTTTTGGTTCCTGCCAATAGGAAGGCAAAGGCAAGTGGGTATTGCTGAACCAAAAAACCTTAAAATTACACATCGATGAGACCTTGACTTGAAGGTGTTGGCTGGCGCTAATGTTTAGAAGGATTTGTCGCCTCCCACCCAGCCCCCTTTCTGTTTCCACCTCCTTGTATCTCTGCCAAAAAAAAAAAAGTTTAATATTTGAAAAACGGTTGGGAGGGGAGCCGGTCTTATTAGGCAGTTTGCCCCTGGTAAAGTTTAGCCTTCTGACAGTCTAATACCAGACTCCTTTGTTAACGAACATAACATTTTACCCATATCGGACAGAAAAGGTAAGTTCTGTTCTATTCGACATTTTACCGCATTGAATATGTCATGAAAGCACTTGTATCTGTGGGTGTTTTTATGCAAGGCTACTCAGTGCCAATTAGCCGACAAGCATCAGTCCCAAAAAGTGTATGTTGGATGTTGCCAGCTTTAGTTAAAAAATAACAAATGCGTAACGGTCGATGTAATAGTAAAGTAGCCCGATATTTGAATCGATGTAGGGCGGGTTGGAAACTATAGTTTTCCACATTATATAATTTGTCGTTTGAAAATGAACAGCACTGTATGGAAATTGCCCTAAAATGAGTGGATCTGATAAGGTATTTTCAAACAAATAACCATTCGAGTAATCCTGCAAAGTACTCAAATGAACTAACCCTTGCAGACAATAGATGAGCCACTCCATGTTTTGTCAGCCTGGCATTTGCGTGTGACGTCACCTCCTGTCCGTTCAAAGCCTCTGTCACAGGTGTAATGTAGAGTACTATTGAAAAGATAACTTTTGCCATATCTACTGGCTCCTAAAGGAGTGGTCGGTTCCATACAAGATAAAACTGTAAAGTATGACAGACGTTACACTTGCATATGCTGCCTGCTGAGGGAGTGGTCTGGCCTATATAAGATATGACTAAAAAGCAAGAAAGCCGTAACTCGTGCGTGGCTTAAATATATTAGTAACAGATATACATATACATTTAAATTCCCATCACAGGATTCAGTATATTTATTTGAGGCAGGAAAAATATTTTTCTCCACAGCAATAAAATGAAATAAAAATAAAACTAAACAAAACAAAGCAAAATGAATGATTAACTCATATAAGGACATAAAAACGACCTTTTGAAAAATCTTATGAAATGCAGTACATCATGAACTACACCAGCCATTGCTGGTCAAAAGATCCTTGATACACTATGGGGCTATATGACCATGTTTTGTTGGCCTAAAGCTACATTTGTCTTTATCTTCTGAACTTAAAGGCCAACCTTCATGGAACTTGGCAGACAGTGAGATATGCCATAGACACATTCAACTTGACTTGAAATGACCTTGAACATCAAAATGTATATATAAACCGATTTTTATGTCAATTTTTACACATAAATTGATACATACACTCACAATGGCCATTTTTTTGGATGACAATGTAGTCTGAGGATGCAAAAACTATTTGACATATGATGAAATATTAACTGATCTAGAAAACTCTGGGTAGAAAGGTATTTTCCCCAATATCAGAACACTCTTCAACTGCCTACTTAAAGTATGTCCTCCACCTGCTGCAACAAAAAGAGAGGATAATTTCGAAAAAAAGTTCACATGAATGTATTTAATCAGTAAAAATAAGTCGATTTAAAGTCACAGCCTCTTCTTCTTCTTCTTCTTCTTCTTCTTCTTCTTCTTCTTCTTCTTCTTCTTCTTCTTCTTCTTCTTCTTCTTCTTCTTCTTCTTCTTCTTCTTCTTCCTCTTCTTCCTCTTCTTCTTCTTCTACTTCTACTTCTACTTCTTCCTCTTCTTCTTCCTCTTCTTCTTCTTCTTCTTACTTTTTTTCCATGATCTTTGCATATTTTTACACAACTTGTTCCCTTTGCTTTTTGCAATTTCTAGTTATAAATGCACCTAAAAGACCACAAAAGGGCCTATTCTGATCTGATCACCAAAGGGTATAACCATCCCGGGATGATGATCCGAGTTTCTTTCACATATTTTATGAACAAGGAAACAGTCGAGTAATCATATATACTGGACAATGTGTTCGCAAAGGCCAAATTAGAGTGCGAGAACTATGAACAAGGATTGGTTTATTGGCCTTGTCGTTTTTGTTTTTTTTAAACATTCCATTTATTTCCATAAAAGAGCTCTCTGTGCCATTTGAGATTGTTGAACATGGAAAGAGTTTTGACCCATTGCTTTAAAAGGTATTGGCTGTATGGCCGCGATACCATCCGAAATATTGCTCGGATGGGTAAAACAGACAGCATGGGACGCATGGAGTGCATATCTTTCTCTTCCCAACACATTTGTCCAACTTAAAAGGAAACCGGACAAAGCCCCAGAGAATTGCGTGATGGAAGCTGAGAGGTGGGCAGTTGTCGTGTTCTCTGGAACCTGCAGCATGCTCTCACTCCATGAATCAAGATGAAATCGTTTCGGTATTGCTTATCAGTTATTCCACATTCCTACATATATGGAGGTCTATATTCAAGACAGGTCACAGTAAGGGAAGTTCAGTTCAAACTGCGACTGACTTGGGCATGGAAAATGCTGAGAACGGAGGTTAACTGCTTGTTTGTGGGTTCCTAGCCCATGTATCATTTGCATCTACGGTGCTCATCCTGCCTTGATATCAGATTCAATGTAAAAGACAGTAATGGTGCATACATTAGAAAGGAACTTGAAAGGCGATGAACTATGCTTTTTGTGAGGTTCGCCATTATTAAAACCATCAAAAATGGTATCTAGTAAAGGGCCGCTTTTTATGTATTCATATGTATGTGCAAGTAACCTCATCATGTAAAATATATAAAGAAAGAACGAGAGAGAAAAAAGGAAGAAAAGAAAGAAAGAAAGAAGAAAGCCAGAAAGAAAGAAAGAAAGAAAGGAATGAATGAAGGAAGGAAGGAAGATAGAGAGAGAAAGGAAGAAAGTAATAAAGAAAGAAAGAGAGAGAGAGCAAGAAAGAAAGAAAGAGAGAAAGAAAGAGAGAAAGAAAGAAAGATAAAGAAAAGAAGAAAAGAAGAAAGAACTGAGTGCACCATCCAAGCAGATATTTCACGATGGAAATTCTAAATCACTGATGCATGGCAAGTTACCTGTTTCGAGTGTTAGACAGTTAAAGGTAAACGTTCAGTTACTTGTAAATTTAGATTTAACGCTGATTGCCAGACCTTTAAACGTAAACCCAGCTAACTGGGACTACAATAAACATTCAAGAGTTTTGAAAAAAAGTCCTTAAGTTAAAATGTTATCCGAATAGCGCTGATTATAAATATATGCCATATCTGCGTAATTACCCTTTTATCAAAATAGACACAAACATCTGTGTGTATGTATGTATGTATGTATGTATGTATGTATGTATGTATGTATGTGTGTGTGTGTGTGTATGTGTGTGTATGTATGTATGTATGTATGTATGTATGTATGTATGTATGTATGTACGTACGTACGTACGTACGTATGTATGTATGTATGTATGTATGTATGTATGTATGTATGTATGTATGTATGTATGTATGGGTGCATGTATGTATGTATTTATTTTGTTCAGTTCTTTAATCTTTACTGCGGGTAAAGTCCATCCATTGATTAATCTACCAACTGCAGTTCGCCCATTTCTGAGTGTACATGAAAGTGTAACAGAGTCAATATAAAAAAAAATGGAATGTTCACTTTGGTAATATCTAGCAACTGTTTTCACTTTGTAATGCTAAATGTCTACTTTCCAAGTTTTTAACAAAAACATTACAAGCCATAGTTAGGTGACTGATCGTCAACTTAAACGATTCAGTACATTACATAATTGGTTAGGGGTGTAGATTGGAAATCCCAACTATTGGTTCGATTTGCAAAGGAACATTTTTTTTTGAATTAAAAGAAATCCGTTAGAAACACAAGACACTTCCATTTCTTTTTTTTTCTTTTTGGTAACAGAGATATTCAAAACATAACCAACCATACCCAGTAACTCATCATTAACATACAGAATCACTTTATCATCTAATTTAGGTATGCGTATTCATCGGAAATTTTAACTATCGTATGATAGGTAGTATATACAAGAGCAGCACATTTCAAAATTGAATGGTTCCATTACGAACGCTAGATATCTTCATTCTCCTTTGCGTATCTACGCAGGCTGGGCCATAAATTTTACCAAAAAACGGAGGTAGTTCATGTGAGCCTCCAACATAAAGATGGTAAGCTCATCATGCAAAGTTAACTGTAAACAATGTGTTGAAAGTATGGCATTGAACTGATAGTACTTTGATGTGCACTTGAAATATAAGAAAATTGGTATATGGTCAAAGTAGAGATAGATGTGTGGTAACATGAATGTAGAGTGCACCGTTGCACTTACAGTAAACTTTTGGTGCCAAACGTTAAAAGCAAATACACCACTAAATACAAACGAATATTATATCATAACTCCATAATTAACATGACTGGAAGCTATGCATTTGATTTATATATATATATATATATATATATATATATATATATATATATATATATATATATATATATATATATATATATATATATATACATACATACATACATACATACATACATACATACATATAAAATGCATTCAGTATTCGTATATAGAAACAGGAAGACGGAAAGATGGACGGAAGTATGGGGATAATAGTACAGAAAAACATGATCCATATTCATCAATACCAAACCCAAAGAAATTCCAGGCTTGCCAAAGCATCAACATTTCTCTTCCAATACCAATGTGAAGAAACAAATTTCCCTCCTGACTTGAGACAGGCAGTCACCCATAAAAGGCAACTGGTAGTTTAAACCGGTCCTCTCAACCTTAGAAATATTCATCATTAACTGTAGACACTAGTTCATTTCCAAAAATGTATAGGCCTAACCACCAAAAACACAAATTTCATTACTTCTGCCAAAAATAAAAAGAGACTTGTTAGGCCTATCACCTTTTAGTTCTCCCGACTTGTCAGTCACCTAAGTTTACAGCAAAAGAGTAAAGTAGGCCTACATCGTTTTTTGTGATATTTATGAATCTGGAACATTATAAACACACTCTACCTCCACTATAACTATGAGTCGGAGAACAAAGCCCACAGCACAACATAGCCAATGAAGTAATTTTCAAATAGTACAGAAAAACATGATCCATATTCATTAATTCCAAACCCAACAATGACAGCAAAGAAATTCCAGGCTTGCCAAAGCATCAACATTTCTCTTCCAATACCAATGTGAAGAAACAAATTTCCCTCCTGACTTGAGACAGGCAGTCACCCATAAAAGGCAACTGGTGGTTTAAACCGGTCCTCTCAACCTTAAAAATATTCTAATAAGGTGTTTTGTTACATTTATGTTTATGTGAAGTGTGAAATTGCCACATGTAAACGGAATCTTCAAAGCAATGACTCTAAGGGGCATTATTAATTTTGACTGGCCACTTACAATTACTAATGCCATTACAGGTAACGGTTTGCCTGATAGCATTAATTGGAAACAACATTGAATGACATGTTACATTTAACGGCCTAAAATTACTTTCTGTGGCATAAACCCCCCAAAATGGTCCAATATTTGCTTCAAAACAGTTTAAATTTAGGCTCGATATGTAGGAATGACCGATCAATTCAAAAAAAAAAAAATGTTTGACAGTTCATGTACTACTCAATGATCAGACCAAGAGAATAATTAATAATCATGAATTTATATGCAGTTTTGGACAGGGGTTGATGTTTTGCTCAAGTAACTATCAACTAACCCCCATTAACCACAGCTTCGTCCATGTATTGGAATATGTGGAGATATGCATCACACAGAATACTTTTGGGTGCCTCCATTTTTCACAAGGATAACATAAGCACAGCTAATCGAAACTGCGAAAGATTGATTTTGTTGTGCTCTGTTTCGCTTCATTTGTTGCTTTCTTCGGGGTGGGGGTGGTTTTTTGTTTGTTGTGGTTTGGTTTTTATGTATTTTTGTTTTGTTTTGTTTTGTTTTGTTTGTTTGTTTGTTTGTTTTTTTTTTTTTTTTTGCTTTTTGGCAGACGTTTGTTTGACTTATTTCGGATATATCCATGAGCATCAACTCATTCACAAACCTTTATGTTGATAAAATTGATCAATTTTCCATTTTATGCTTTTTTAACCATTTTGTGTTTTCTCCGTTGTTACCTGAATTAAATACTTTGTATGTCAGATGTTGTGTTCATGAATTAAACGTTTTGGCCCATTTTTGTGAGGCCATTTAGTGCTGTTGTCAACGTAAGTGGTCATTTTAGGTTTTACTGTTACAGAGAACTGTGCCTTTACTGGTTTCAAAAGAGTATGTGCATAGCTACACGTGTGCATAGTGATGGCCATGAAGTGCACTAGCCCATTTTGTGTCACGGATAATCACTGGCCACATGGCAATTACTGTTGACACCATTTGTCAGAAATCGTGTTATTGAATGCCTCCGGCAGTGTAAGACACACACTTTGAAATAAAATTCCATTATTCAGGAAGAGGTGGATGCTCTCTGTCATTAACTTAATGGTAAGCTTCCCATAACGTATTTATTCTGCCGACAAATTTATTCTCTTTTTATTTGTTTTGCCCCTTTATAGCAAATAAAACACATAAAAAATCCGAAACATATTAGATAGTTTACTCACTTCCACACGTCGGTTTTTTTGTCCACTCCAGAGTTTTGAAGATTGACACGTGCGTTGTGTATCGCCACTTTGAATTTCATATCCAAGTCCACAGGTATATGTCACTATGTCTTTGTACAGTGTGAAGAGCCAGAGACAGTGGCATGTTCAACGTGACTAGGAGGACCACATGATATCCCTGCATATGAAGTTTGGTACCAGTAATGAATAATTTGTATCAGAACAGCCACAATCATAAATATAAATCGACCCTATATCTTGGTTTGACAATATTCGGAGGAAAAATTTATACAGGGAACAGTGCCCTTGTGATGTTCACAAAGACATTCTATCTTTGAGTTTGCTTCCTACTTTTGGTGGAAGATTTCAAGAGATATAGTCCCCACAATACTAATTGCACATTGACCATACAGTTGTTTATTTGTATGAGAGCATTCACATTAGATCAAATTGTGTAGAATGAATAGTGCGGTTTTAATTGCATACCTATTATAGATGATAATATTGAACTAAGGTGTAGATGTATGAATCACTTAAAATGTATATATCAATCAACCCCATCAAACGCGCATGAATAGACAACTGAATGCTTCAGACAGTTGTGCAACAATTGCAATGAAAGCTGATAATGTTTAATCATGTGCAACCAATGATCAGAAAATATAACAGGGTACTGGGTGAGTCTCCATTCTGTAATATTGACCTTTATATCTTTCTTATTTTTTTAAAGAAAACTGACAGGTTCGAACCTTTAGCCTGTTTTGTTTCCTCATTTTCCATGATTATTCTCTCCACATTGAACTATTGGCATTTTCAAGCATTGTTTCGACGTATTTTCTGTGACAAAGTATAAGCATTTGCATATGTTGATTGGTCAAAAACAGTATTTCAGAGGAGGATATGTTACAATTGCATTAAGTGTAGGTTTTCTTTAAATGCTCTGCTCCAACATAAGACTTCAGGAGGAAGCTTGGTTCTGACAATAACTTCCAACCTACAGCCAGGAAAGTTATTGACCTACCGATTATGAATTGCCATGGGAATGTTCAATTTCTTATTCAAAATGTTCTGATCTCTCACCATCACACTTTAAAGACCGTCTGTTTAAACGTCATATTTGAATCAAAAAAAGAACAAAAAAGCATTTCCCTAAACTTAATTCTAAGCTTATATGAGCACCTTGGAACATAGCCTACACGGTCTATGACAACTTCGACGATATCATTTCAAACCGGTCAGACTTGCTTCTTTCTACTGCCAGATAATTTCTATCTTTAGAAAAGTCGCCGTAAGTAGCCTCGGATCACCACCGAGGGAGAAAAGCTTATTCGTTTCCGCAATCGGGCATGGAAGCGATTTAAAAATATAGTTAACACGCTCCGTCCAGTATACGCTTGAGATTTCCATGAAGGTCAAAAATTTTTAACAGTTTAACAAGAAATACCGTAATCAGGTCTTCAACATAATCCGAATCTCAATGCCACCTTGCTATGAAAAAATTACTTTCTGCAAAGGATAACGAATAAAATCTAATGATGATGATGATGGTGATGATGATGATGATGATGATGATGATGATGATGATGATGATGATGATGATGATGATGATGATGATGATGATGATGATGATGATGATGATGATGATAACCGTCGGTCGTACTCTCCGATGTTCAATGTCAATGCACCCCATTAGATGTAGAACATCGCTTCTGGGCAACTCCTTTCTCCCAGATTCTACCAAACAGTGGAATAACCTCCCTTCCGACATTAGAGGTTCGCTTACCTTACAAATATTCAAATGGAATTTAAAACTACTCTCTGAGCCACAGACAATGTTCCTGAGTTATATTTTCATGGTGGCAGATTTGATAGTGTTTTGCATATTGCAATTACGCCTGGATTCTTTAGATTAAGCTTCAACCTTCACAAAGTTAATATCCTTCCTGACCATCCTGTATTGTTCTCATGCCGCTGAATATTCCAAGCAGTTTCTTCACTTTTGACCCAATTACATCGTTTAGAGAAACAAATTACAAAATGCTGTTATTCGTTTGATTGCTCCGGGGTACATGTAGCCCTCATCTAATAGTCCATATTTGTGGTAATAATAATAATAATAATAATAATAATAATAATAATAATAATAATAATAATAATAATAATAATAATAATAATAATAATAATAATAATAATAATAATAATAATTTATAATAATAATTTATCAGGAAAACTTCCCCTTTACAGAGGAGGCACCAACGGAACGAGGAAATTCCATGATGCGTCCAAAATATATACAAATAATCAGGCATCCTTATTATCAATCAAATAAATTTCGTATGTTAAAATGAGTATAGTAACTATAGTAATAATTTATGTCCTCCGCACCAAAACTAGAGATAAATCACTCATTGGCGCAAAACTCTAGAAAGCATAAGGACATGTACATTATACATGTTCCATATACAACGCAGAACATATGGCTCCCAGCGTCATTATTAAGAAAAAACAATCAGGTATTACCACACATGAATGTAAATGTCAGTTACAAGATTTTCGATTCAGCACTATTACATGCTCCTGGAGATGTGGGTTTGTACCTGGGGGACCCTCCGCAGAGTGACGGGGGGGGGGGGCACAGACGTAACAAGTATGCCGCAGCATAAGCCGGCTCGGCTGGTATGTTAGTAATAATATACCTCCGTGGCAGTAACGAGCTTTAAGGTCCCTGAATATCCAGATTAGTGATGGTCTTCAACTGCACATTACTGATCCAGGCACTTTAACTGTAAAATGTTTTGGTTACTGTAATTCATCATTAATTTGGTCAATGCAAATAATTTGTATGACACACACTCTCTCTCTCCTCATCTCTCTTCATCTCTCTCTCTCTCTCTCTCCTCTCTCTCTCTCTCTCTCTCTTCTCTCCTCATCTCTCTCTCTACGTCTCTCTCCTCTCTCTCTCTCTCTCCTCTCTCTCCTCTCTCTCTCTCTCATCTACTCTCTCTATCCTCTCTCTTCTCTCTTCTCTCTCTCTCTCTCACTCTCTCTCTCTCTTCTCTCTCTCTCTCTCTCTCTCTCCCTCCCTCCCCATTGGGTTACATATTGAACGCAACTTCATACTGGCTTAATGTGTTTTCCCATATGTAATCAAATCTTGACATTTGTACTGCGCTGCCACTGATATTATACATTTGTAATAATTGTATTATCCGGTGTGTCTTGTGCATACCTACTGTGTGTCTCCATGTTCTAGAGAAGCCATGTATTAGCCATCTTGATGTACCACAGGGCTATCCAGATTAAATTAGAACCTAAACTAAAAACTAAAATTGTAATATTTACAATTCTCACATGAACCAAGGGAAGGAATCACACGATTGCAAGGCTGTAATTATCAATTCTGCTATGATGTTACACCATAACAGAAGAATGGTCAGAGGGAGTGAACAGAGAGGTTGCAATACTTCCTGTGTAACCTCTGAAATGCAATGGCGACTCAAAATCCATATGCTACCCATCGCCAACGCTGTCCCTATTTAAGTGCACCTGGTCGCTCCATTCAGCAACTCCTCATAGCAGAAAAGTGATTGAACTTGGGGTAGAGTGTTCTGGCGGAAGCCGGGTCAGGGTACAGACACACGTCTCAAAGGCAAAGTAAAAAACACTTCAGAGTGTCATGGCGTCTTTCTAGGTGGGCTCTTTTCAGCCCTATACCACAATCTGCTGTTTTGGGCAAGATTAGCTACCTGTATCACATTGATTTTTACATTGTTTGCTAAAGGTAAATAAACCAACTGAGACATATGTAACTCATTGGATTGATCACTCACTTCCACACATCGGTTGTTGCCCGCTCCAGCTTTTGAAGATTGGCATGTGCGTTGTTCATCTCCACTTTGAATTTCATATCCAGGTACACACTTATATGTCACGTTGTCTCTGTACAGATATGAGCCAGAGACAGTGCATGTTCAACATCTCCAGGATGACCGCATGTAATTCCTGCATATGAAGTTGTTGAAGAATAATTGTGGAACTTTGATAGAAGGACGAGAGCGTTTTGTGATATTCAGAATGATATATCTTTTTGTTTGACGAATTGAATATTGACCTTACAGCTGTTTATTTGTAGAACGACAGGACAAGTATTATTTTCAAGCATTCCTATTAGAGCAAAAAGGGCACAGTGAATATTGCAATATCAGATGAATGCCTAATGTAAGTGACAAGCCTGAACAAATGCGTGGATGTATCGATAATTAAATCTCTATACTTATCAATACCAACGAACCCGCATGAACAGGTAACTTGAAATTTTGATAAAGTTCTACACCAATTACAATAAAAGCAGATATGTCAAAGCATGTGCAGCCAGTGATCGGAAACAATCCCAAGGTTCCCTGTGGGCCTCCATTCTGCAGT
>OZ026630.1:60305811-60336758 GCA_964020975.1 Hermodice carunculata | reverse complement strand
CTCCCCTCACGAATGATGGACTGCACAGATGAATACACAATAGGGCTATTTTATTGCAGACAAGTGCCTCCGGCTGTTGCCAGGCAACAAATTAAACTGACGTCAAAAGAGGTAATGTGTAAAAGGATGAAAGAACATCATTTTCAACATGTTTCAACAAATTTCCAAGTTACCAAAGGCCTAACAAAAATATATGTGTGGTTTCGGTAACCTGACAGACCCTACTAAAAAGGCCCAACCTAAAATTAGGCCTACTGGACCCCCCCCCCCCAAAGTTCTTTTAAGCCGCACTTCCCGAATACATACTGATCGACCCAGGCCATTCAAATTTTGTATTCATACATGTAAGGCTGTAGAGAATTTTTATACGCATATTATGTTTTATTTTTCGGGAAAATTAACAGATAAATTATCCCGCAATCAGTAAGCTGTGTATTTTCTCTGCAAAACCAAGAAGAAAAAATACATTAAGATAATCACTAGGCCTGAATGTACTTAACTTTTATCACTGAATGTTGATTGGTAATATTATATGCACACATATGCCAGGGTGGTGTAATATAATTGCTGAAAGCACAACAAACTATGATGCATGAAATGGGCGTTACCAAATGCCTGGGAATCTTGCCTTGGCTTATTTCCATGGTGGACCACAACATCAAAATAGCAGAAACGCAAGTATGAAATCAGAAAAATATCAAGTTGCTTTGCACAGGTTTGAAGCTGATATGCTTTAATTATTTATGAATTAAAAGATTGATCTAAATTTTCAATCAATCAATATGAAAATAAATATAAGCACCAAAGGCGTAATTTTTATAACTCCAGGGACCTGCTATATATATATATATATATATAATATATATATATATATATATATATATATATATATATATATATATATATATATATAATATATATATATATATTATTATATATATATATATATATATATATATATATATATATATATATATATATATATAAATTGCAGGTCCCTGATAACACTAAGATACTTAAACCATAAATATATGAAGCGGTCCCTCTCCAGTAGTACTGCCATCTCATGCATCAAGAATGATTTCACCTTATTTTTGAAAATGTTCTTACATTAACTCTCTTTGATATACCCTGGCGGGTTCTGCATGGGAATAAGTATAATCATGGTAGAGTAGTACCTGAAAGTACCGACCCCAGTCCCCACCTGGTCAAAACGACCAGAATTTTTTGGCAGGTGCGCTTTTGCCATGTTAAATGACCTGACGCGCAAGACCACGGTGCTGTCCAATTGCAGCAGAAAATTTACATTCCCTGAATCATTTTCTCAACAAACTTCTTCATATGAGAAACACTTATTTTGGTTAAATTTTGCAGCATTTAAAGAAAAAAAAAACTGTGATGCAAAATTTTGCTGCAATGCTCCTGTTGGACACCCTGCCTTAGACCAGCTCCATTACGTGACCGACCAGCAAAATTACCTCACAAACAACTACCCATAAAAAAAACGGTCGTTCAGATCAACCGTTACCAAGTTATAAGACAAATTTAACAGAATAGCTGGCCACGTGTGCCGTTATTTTGCAGTAAAGTCAACTCAAACACAGCATTTTATTTCAACTTGGGCTGGGGGAAAAAGCATAGCTGCTACATATAGCCACAGTGGGTGCGGTATCGGTATCTGTTCTCCGAGTTACCAAAGCAAATGGTCAACAACGTATTTTTAAAAGATGACTTACAATCTTAACTTTAATCTGCACGCTCGTTTGTGTCTGAAGCAGTTATCATCGTTAGTTATAAATCCAAATGCAATAGAGGGCATGCATGCACACACGTTGAGCGCCATTGTAAACATAGCGCAATGTATTGTGGGAAAGAAAAATCACAGTGAATCGTGGCCACGTGTTTTTTTAGCATGGTTCCAAGTGTCCGTTCTCCGTGTTACCAGGGCAAATGGTCGTTACAGTACTTTTAAAACATGACTTACTATCTCAATTTAAATTGCCCACTCGGTTGTGTCTGAGGCAGTTAGCATCGTTTGTTACAAATCCAAATGCGACACGGCATGCTTAAGCGCCATTTTGAATATTACGCAATTAATGCATTGATTGCGGGACTGTCTCACAAAAGTACACTTGATTTGGATATCGAAGCGAATTACGGCCACAGCATATATAACATTATTGATGTTCTGAAATAATTGCAAAATATATACTATGGTTTCATATATTAATTATAACCCTCTTCCCACCCCCAATCAGCAAGATAGTCCCCTATGCTCATTTACAAACCATTGGCATTGGGTGTGGAACTCACTATTTTCACAATGGGAGCCAAGTCGATTGGATATTTTGAAGAGGTAGCATCCAAAATATATGCGTGATTAGTGTTAAGGGAAGGTCAATTTGTCGAATGAATGTAATGTACAATATATAATGGGACTTTTCCAGAGTGAGCATTACCCGAAAATGTAAATACAACGACAAACAGCGCTGAAAACGGCGGGTAGTCATAGTGACCAGTTGTAGGCCCCAGAATTAGGACTTTGTATCAGGCAGTGAAGTCGCCCTGAGGCAATGAAATAAGGGTCAGTAATAGGCCGAGTGCCAAGCGCCCCACTGCGTCAAAGACGAAGCTCAATGGAGAAGGTTGCTCCGATAGTGGATACAGTTTCGAAAGTGCTGGCGGGTTTTTATACAAGTGGTAATAAGGCCCTATGTGGACCATTACACGCACAGATGTTCCAGGTTTACTCTCGCTACCCCCCCCCCCCCCCTCCATCTAGGCCTATTAGCATTTAGCACGAATGCTTGTCTGACTGAATGCTACGAGCGCCTGTGTGGCCAACAAACATCCTTAAGCAGCTTCGCAGAGTCATATGAGACCCTGCTAACCCCCTCCCCAAAAAGCACAATAAGTTCGATGTTATTACACCGGTTGTAAATTATCAGTTATTGTTCCCATGAGTAAACACTTGATGTAGTGTTAAACCACAACTCATTCATGTTATTGTGTGCAAATGTTACTAAACAATTGAACCTCTTTGCACAGAAAAAATTGTCGGTCTGGGATAAAACAAAATGTTAGCATTATTGCTTTATTGACAATCACAGCGGGGGGGGGGGGGTGTATAGTACAGTGGTGAGTTGGACATGAACTTTTGAATATTTTCCCTGCCCCAACCAAGATGACTGTAACTGTTTGACGTCCAGGTACCTCGATCAAGGTACCATTGCCCAGAAATCAGTGATCAAGTGTAAATGCGGTTGTAACCCAGACTAACCTAGGATAATAATATTTATGGTACAGCATCTGTAATCGACAAGATGATGTATACAGCATAGGAAAACTCTATATATTTGCCAGGTGATCGTGTGACAAAATCCTCAAGCACACATGAAGAAAATGACGTATCATTGCACACGTATAACCTCCCATCATCACTGAAAACTACACAAAGGAATTTAGGTTCCACACCAATTGACTACAGTGGCCACACAAAGACAAGAAACGCTAGAATACCTGCATGATGACACAGAATGGAATATTGCACAAAGACAAAGAGTAGCTTCACAAGAGAAAAATGAAGCCACGGTAATAAGAATGTATTGTGTAATTAACACCTATATCACCCAATGACTCCTTTGTCATCCTTGTGTGGATAGTTTGCTTAAATCCACTGGAGATTTTAATTTTCTTTTCTGTATTATTTATGGAACGTTTTCCATGGTGTACCGTGAAGAGATCTTTTGTTGTCGCTTGATTTTTAGCTTTCTGTCTTAAGGCGCAAAAAATTTCCATACGAGACATCCTATGCTCTCCCTCGGTCTCCGCGTCTACCAGTGCCAATTATTCAGGACTCTGAATGTTAAACCCTTGATTGTAAATCAAAAGTGCCTGAACTTTTATTTGATCACATGATCTATAATTTATATGACGCTCTCCAGTCGCAACCTGTACGGGTGGTATAAAATGATCACTGTCGAAACTATGGAAACCGGCTTGACGCAAAATAACATCGATAACGCTATCACACAGAAACACATTATGCCCCTTTGCTTGTATTAACCCTTTGGAACTGCCATCCCTTCGTCGCACATGAGATATTATCCATAGTATTCTGGTACATAGTTGGCAAATTTGCAAAACTATAGATATTCCATCATCCATGCCATGGTTACATATGTTTGTAAGCTAGGATGATCTGAGAGCCAGACCGAGGCTTGGTGTGCGGGGTTCAAAAATGCCGTGTGGACTGTCGGGATTGATAAGGAATGAGGCGACAATGACGGCGAGGAGTCATGAATGGAAGCCATATATGGCCAAGAAGAGAATAATTCCAACTTCTGCTTGCAAAGCGTCTGAAGTTCGGAGATATTTTTACTGCTGCACACATGACAGATAACGGCAGTGTCCGTAGTTATAAAGAGAGTGCATGGATAAGAGGTTTTCCGTACTGGTGTACTTGGCATTTTTATTTGCCTTACGTACTGGAAGTCCTTTTAATTTCCGTTCTTCGTACCAACCATTATTTGTACATTTTTATTTACACTACCTTGCACAACGGCAAAATTATTACTTGTAACAGCGCACTAGGGACCTCTCTTGACCCCTTCCTATAGACGTACATTCCCGGTACGAAAAATATATGCACCGGAAGTCCTTTTTAGATTAAACTCCAGCTATGTACATCTGGGAAGTAACTAACTTACTAGCATGTCATTTACTATATTTCACACACAGACATAAAATGGAAATAATAAGAATATTCTGCCGACACAGGCCGCCCATGCATTATTTTGAGTATCTGTTTATAAGACATGCTTGAGGGTTTTCGCTGCAGTGTTTGTTTACATTGCTGTGCCCCGATTGGAATTCGGACTTGTTTATCATATTGTGTAGCATATGCGAGCCATGGGCTTTGGTTGTTCCAAACCTTACAATCAGTCTATCAGATATGGGTCGCGCATTTCAGAATGAAAGCAGTGACTGAATGCTAGACAGTCTTCAGAAATATAGGGTTGGTGGGAGGATGGATAGAACCGCGATCTGCTTCACGCAGCACAATGCACGTGTGGGTAGCATGCATGTAGGAAAACCAAACTGCAATGATCTTGAAATGCCCTTACTGCATAGATATATTTATCACGCATCTTTACCACTCACATAGGCCCATATATGATGTTGTATGACTTTATGCATTTGGAAATACAATACAATTACACCCCGGGAATTGCACACACACAAAGGTACATCTTTATGCTGTCCACTTAATTACAATGTTTCCATGGCACAATACCATGAATATCCCATCTTTTTAGACAATGTTGGTCATCTGAGAGAGGTAATGAATGCTAATTATTCTTTCTTTACGCATGTATCACATATTTCACCATAGTGATACCCCCATATACAGCTGTGGCTGGCCAACATAAGTGGTCTGCGGTACGCGTGCTGAGCTTGACCCATGGGTCCACATACACTTTGATGTTTTAACCCCTTTTTCTTGAAGAACAATAAAGATCAACTTTCAACATATCTCTTTAACGTTTTAAAAAATACGTACTGAATGATTCGGCAATATTATCATTTTAAAATTAGTGCCAAGTTCCACACAATACACAGGGGTGGGAGTGAAAGGGCCTTGTACTTTGTATAATGAAAATACAGTACACTAAAATGAACTACCTGGCTTGGCTGTGATCGAAAGAGATGAGGCAATGGGTCAATTAGTCCATCAATGGTTCCAAACCCATTCAAGATATTTACACATTTTTGCACATAAATGTACATTCAGGTATAATCAGATGACTTTCCTTTCCGTCAGCAGAACTAAGCAGTTGCTGCAGGACATGGAGAGTACTGATTCCTCATTAATTTTAAAGATAAAATATTTTATAGTAATATTGAGTCATGCAGTCTGACCATGTTGTTGCGGGCTGCAATGCTGCCAAAAAAAGGCATGCTGTACAGGCTCTCGCGAATTTACGTCCCACATCTGAGGTAGAACGCTGCAGCTTGTATGTACAATTGCACGTGCACAACCAGCAAATAAATCAAACTGTGGTCGGCATCAAAATTATTTTTGGAAAACCGAATTACCTCGCAGCACATTGGGGAGAGAAAATACTGCGGTCCTCTTTCAGCTGTCTCCACAAACACATAATCTCTCTCTCTCTCTCTCTCTCTCTCTCTCTCTCTCTCTCTCTCTCTCTCTCTCTCTCTCTCTCTCTCTCTCTCTCTCTCTCTCCTTTACTAATTTTTATATTATTTGTCTCTCACTTTTATTAACTTTTGTTTTTATTTTTATTTCATTTCATGTAATTTACTTTTTTATATATTGTGCCAGATGGCTCTTGCAGCACAATCTTTCACCATATACATGTGAGCCTCAGGCTCGTTATACTGGATTTTCATCTGTGTTACTAACAAGTATATTTGTGCAAAATGTCACATCAACTCCCTAATAACTGAACTGCGTCGTCATGAAGAGAATAGTAAAAGACGAGCAAATAAAATAAAAAGAACTTCTTCAGCCACGAGTTGGCTTGCAACATTGATAACTAGAAATGAGCTTAAAATACTGTTAAGTATTCAACAAACATTGGTAGATTCTTAGTATTTCCACAATAAACTGATAACAGAGTATATGATGTTGCCAGTTTTGCAATGAAATAGTTACAGAACCTGAATACAAGCTCAAAAATTCAATGTTTACATTTATGAATATGTTTACACGCTATATGACAGACTGTTTCACTGTTGGTACTAAATACGAGGGAAGTACTCTACTCCATTTTGTTATGTGCACCATGAATATAATTTTATGTAATCTCTATATCTGAAGATCTCTAGTGAAATTAAATTTAATTTATGCATGTCCAATGGTACATGACTTTATGTACACTTTTTTTCTATTATTTGGCGTCATCTGATCTTATACATCAGTTCACGCAACGAGAACCTTTTCCTCTCATCTTTGTTCCGCTGTGATATGCTTTATATTCACGGATTTCTGTATTAGTTTAAACGTATTTATTTAGTCTGGATAGCCCTATAGTACATCGAGATGACTAATACATGGGTTCTCCAGAACATGGAGACACACAGTAGGTATGTACAAGACACGCATGGCAATACTAATGTTACCAATGTATAACATCTGTGAAAACTCCGTCCGAATATCAAGATTTGATTGCTTATAAGATAAAAAAATTAAACCAGTATGAAGTTGAGTTCAATATTTACCCAATAAGGAAAAAAGGTGTGATACAAATAAATTTGCATAGCCCGACCGATGACCATTACAGTAACGGAAACATTTAGTCGTTGAATTGCCTGGTATCAATGATGTACTGCTGGAGTGCATCACAGATCTTGGATATTTGGGCAGTGAGAAAGCTCGTTACTGCCACGGATAAATATTTCAACTGACGTATCACTAGCAATGTGGATTATAAGATGCAGTTAAAGGAATAACAGTATTAAGTAATCTGTTTCTTTGAACGATGTAATAGGGACAGAAAAAAAGAAAATGCTTGGAGTCTTCCGTGAGATAAGAACAGGCATAGGATGTGTCACGAAGGATATTAACTTTGAAGGACAGAGTTTAGTCTAGAGAATCCCAGGCGTAATAGGAGACATTCATATTTAACTGCGATCCTGCTCACTTCCTGTGTTGCCGGGGCAACAGACTGATGCTTCCACCATGATCAGGGCAGATTTGTATTATATACTACATAAACATCCATAAATAACACCTTTTCAACCAAAAGAGAGCCCATTTCTAATTATTTTAGGCATCCTTTATGTTTCAAATATATGTTAATACATTATCTTAAGATTATTGTGTGTTTGTGTTGTTCATTTTGTTGAGAAAGTTGTTGTGGATTTTAAGATGAATTTTGACCATGCTAAATACATGGACCTGCCCTGATGCAGGTGGCTCCCTCTTTTACTCAATAGGTGTTAGAGTAGGACCGCATTTAGATATGAATACATCTTATTGCGTATGACAAATATTAGCAAATCTGTCACCATGGAGATAGAACTCTGGAACATTGTCTGTGGTTAAGAGAGTAGTTTTAAGTTTCGATTTGAACATATGCAGGGAAAGCGAATTTCTAATGTCGGGAGGAAGGTTATTCCACTGTTTGATAGCATCTGGGACGGAAGAGTTATACAGGCGCGATGTTCTACATCTAACGGGGCGCACTGACATTGAATGTCGGATAGCACGACCAACAGGAGGAGGGTGTACTAGATTAGAGAGATAAGGAGGAGTTTGTAGTAAATTTTGTACAAGAGGACAAGCTTGAAGTAAATAAGTTAACATGTGTTTCAAAGCACCAGTACAAATTTAAGCGGCGTTATACTGAATCCATTCCAAGCGATCAGACAGCGCCTTACCACCGTTGTCGAATAATACCACAACCGTACTAAAGGATTGAATGGATCATAGAACAATAAAGTTTGACCAAGGATCTGCGTGATAGTTTATACTTAAACCTACGGAGTAAGGAAATTCGCTGACCAGCTTTATCGGTAATCCGTGTGACATGGGCACGCCAAGATAAGTCACAACTCAAGGTGATACCGAGATGTGTATGACTGTCTGCCACAGGAATCGGAGGCCCACCCAAGAAAACAGGCGGATGATGAGGTTTCACGTGTTTCACAGAAAATATAACAGATGGTGATTTGATGGCATGTGATAACATTCGCCATAGCCTGCTCCAGTAATGTATTAAAGACAGATTGGTGTTCAAGTGACGTGAAGATTGAAAAGGGACTATTTCGAGTACGATAGTATTATCAGCGAACAATCTCGCTTCACATGTGAGAAGCGAGATTGTTCGCTTTTCACGTGTGAAGGATACAGCCCTGAGGCACCCCAGCCTGGATAGGAAGCCAGGCAGAAGACTGACCATGAATAGTAACTTTTGGAGGCGATTAGAACGATAGCTTTCGACCCATGTAACAAGATGATCGGATATGCTAAGCTGCTTAAGTTAAAAAAAAAGAGTCCAGGATGCCATACCTTGTCGAACGCCTTAGAGACATCAAGAAATACCATTATGGCCTCTTTTAATAGCTCTAGACCGTTGTAGATAGTATGAAGTAGGTGGACAAGTTGATTGATTGTTGAGTCGCCTGCCTTGAATTTTCAGATGCTAGGAGATTGTTTATTGTAAAAAATTCATAGAGGGTATAAAACATTAGGCGTTCAAAGACCTTAGAAACATTACACAGTAAGGATATTATTGGCCTATAGTTAGTTTTCATTTGTCTATTAGATTTTTTTAAGACTGGAAAAAATAGGAACGTTTCCAGGACGAGGGAAAGTAAGCTTCATTAAGAGAAAGTTTCAGTATTTTTGTAAGAGATTTACAGATGGAGCGAGCAGTATTCTTGAGAAGGATGTTGCCAATATTGTCAGGCCCGGTTGCGGAAGTAACTCTTAGAGACAATAATACTTTCAAAACATCCTGCTCATCAAACGTGATTTCAGTTAGTCTAGACTAAGTACGGCGACTAAATTCAGGCATTGGTGGGGAGTCAATGTCGTAAGAAGTTGTGCATTGACTTGCAAAATAAGTATTAAAATGTCACTTTTTTTTTTACATTGCAGGATATAATTTGGTCGTTTTCAATTATTGGCTGAATATCCTGGTTGATTTTAGATCCCAAGACAGACTTAGATAAGCACCACCACTGTTTTGGATTTATTTCGTTATCGTCCAGTTCAGAACTTAATCTAGTAAAGGAAGATATCATCGATTTTCGAATTTTATTATTGGGAGGGAGTCAATAAAATATAGTAAAACTTAAATTGGATGACATGTTCAGTTATTTCCTGCCACAAACATGTTTGTTTGTATATTTTTTTGTAAGTTACTCAATTGCTCAATATATATTTTCAAAATAACACGCCAGCAGTCTTACGTCAGTAACTTTGCTCATACTTTTCATTCAGTCTTTATCCTCAATGCAAACAAGTGTTTGTATTCAGTGGCAGTTTTCTTATATAGATGGAAATCAACATTGCCTGGTATTTTCTTCATCGCAACCAGCTTAAGCTGAGTTGTTTTGTTTATAAAGCCAAACCTAAACCTGATATTTTTTTTTCTTTGTATGGTTTGAGAAAATATATTTTTTAATCTATTATTTCTTGCTACTTTTTTGTGACTTTTACAGCTGGGAGAAGACCACTGGTCTGAAATACGTCAGCGATGCCAAAAACTGTCTCTGTAGAGCTGTTACTCAGTTTAATTCTCCCATACTCCGTGGAATATTAAAGATTTTTCTGAAAGTTTTGAAAAATTAATTCCGTCATTCGGATATCATTTACTGTATTTTCTTTTGTTTCGTTTTAAAAACATTTTATTCAGCAATTGGGAAGCAGGACACGCCCTATACAAATCCCTTTTGCAGAAAAGACAAGTACAACAGGACAAAACGTTACAAGACAATCATAGAGAGGACTGGCACCATGGAATACATGATAATGGTGAGATGTGTATAGACTAACATGGTGACACACACACTCTTGAATAACACTGAAAAGAAATAACGCATATAGTGCATCATGAAATTGGACAATTTACATGCAAATATTTGGTCCACCCATAGCTATTGAAATCTGAATCATGTGATGGCACCGCTATCAAATCTTTTGGTGCTGGAAATGTAATTTTGAACCGATAAAACTATTGACTAATTTTCTAAACCATAACGGTCATATGAGCCATAGAGTACTGTTTGCAAAGTAAAAGGAGCAATTGTAATTAATGAGGAATGAAAACAATTTCTGTAATATGTAATTACGGCAAGCAAAAAAGTAGTGCCAAACATCCTCTGTTCCTTGACCACAGCTACATAATAGAGAATCTTTGATACCGATCTTGTGCAAGTGATTATTCAGCTGGATGCTGCCCATTCTTAATCTTGCATGCTGGATTGCAGCTGTCCTTTTACCAACATGATAAAGGTGAGTATGCTTGATTGGGAGAAGAACATTAGATTCAATTCTGAGATTGAACTGTGACAGCCCTGAAACATTGCGAGTTTCTAAGGGGAGAACGTTCCACAATATAGTAGCAGATGGACAAAAATGTCGATCAATCAGATCGGCGCGGGCTTTAAAATGAGGAATGTCTAATTTCCGACGGGTGTCATGGCTGAAGTTCATCTGATCATCTGGAATGTATGAAAAAACGTTTCGAAGGTAAATGCGGGAAATGTTACGAACAATTTTATAAATACGGATTTGGCCTTTTGACAACGTTTATCTGACTTTTCCTAACCAGTTTCTTCGTATAATTTGGCTGATGAAGTAGTTTTCATTGCTCCTGTTACTACCCGGGCACCATCCAACTGAATCGTTTTCAAGCGATTAACATCAAACTCCGCACAGCCATCCCAGCCTATGCAAGCATATTCCAATTGTGGTCTTTTGAAAGAGACACAAATCACTTCTAGTGTTTCACAATTGAGATGGTTTTGTAGAGATTTCAAAATGTTTAACTGTCTGGATGCCTTCAACATTAGCTGATTTACATCATCAGTCCACTTTAAATCGGATCTAAATGTTACATCGAAATGCTGACCCTCACTTACATTAGTAAGTGTGTGGTCTTTATTTTCTTTTCACTACAGTATCTACATAAAAATCTTTCGGAAGTACATGTTCGACCAGGAAAGATTTTTTTCATGTAAGTCAGGTGTGCTGAACAGCATGCCTTTCAGTATAAAGTGTAAAGCAAATAACATGGCTGAGAGTGAGTGAAAGCCTGATTAACATATTAAACAAAGCGTTTGGAAGTTCTATATCCCAGTGTTTTCCGCAATTCTGTCCTAGAAATTATCAAGGTGGAGTCATATTTTCTGCTGAATCAAGGATATGTAATATCCCACAGTAAGTTACAATATTCTTGAAGAAACAAGGGACTTGTTCTGCTTGGAAGGCACGGATGGGCAAGGATCTCGCTGAGAACGACCCAAGCCTTTCGTAAACGGGATATCCGCACCCATCATCATCATCATCATCATCATCATCATCATCATCATCATCATCATCATCATCATCATCATCATCATCATCATCATCATCATCATCATCATGTTGTTCAACTATTGCTGCTTCGCATTCCCACTTGTACGTTTTGGTCATATAAACTCTTTTGTTTTAAATAATTGCCCACCGAACACCATTTTAATTTCATTCTAGCATCATGAGCAACACTTTAAATTGAAAGATTCTGGAACAGGAAACAATTCATTATTTGATTGCAATATACGCTTCCATTTTACAGTAATGATTGAACTACGGTATTTTAACATAGGCTTTGCAATCTGTGTTGAGTTCTACGGAGCAGGTATTGGAATTTTTATCTTCTTGATTCTGCACAGTGGTCTGGAAATAGGATATTTCATAATTAACAAATTTCAAACTGCTTTGCTTCATAATCAGTTTTATTATTTAATTTATATCTTCTAAACTTCTCTCTCGTGCTGATGATATTCCAGTCCTGCAAAGTACAAAATATTCCACGGTCACCGACATGTATGACGGAGAAGTTAAGAATTCTTCTGAGTTGTAAGTTTACAACACAAACTGCTGCGCCGAAGTATAGTCTACAATTAAACATTCAAATAACACAGTAACGTCGCATGCTTGTAACGGTAAGACTCACCTCCCAATATTTCTTCAGGGCCCTAAGACCGAAACCTTGAAGTTGTGACATTCTGTAATCTGGAAAAAGGTAAAAGTGCATTATTACATGATAGTGAAAAATAGTATCAAAACGGTTCATGATAGATTCGCTTACTAGTTCAGTGCAATGAACTATCAATACATAGTTCTAATTATCTTATGTGTCAGTCCACGTTCTTTCACATAAAAAAACGGATTATGTCGTCGTGACACTGCAAAAGCACTTTATCGTTCATTGACTGTCACAGATGGACTGCACTTTATCAGGCTCGTGACCATCATGTTAATTGGGAGTAGGGTGGAGGGTCACATGACAAGAATCTGGAACTGTGATGGAGCATAGATCGACCCAGCGGGGGTGGATGGGTGGGTGGTATGGGAGGTGCCCTTCCCAGTTTCAAAATTTTTAAAAACAACATGAAAGTGGTGAATTAGGTTACGTGCCTCATTACTGACATGGGGAAATTAAACTATACATGCTTTAATCCCATGATTTACCTTTGCAATGCTTAACGTAATATCCAAACGGTATTGGATAATTTTGTTCATTTTGAGATTGTGGGACATTGGTAGACATATGTTGTCCATCATATGTTCAAATTTGGGAGTTCTAGTCCCCATACAATCGGAAGAAATGGACAAATTATTTTCAATGTAAACATGGTAGTGAATGGACTGTGGTAACTTTGGATCTTGATTATAGACAATAGGTAGCAGTACCAAATTGTCCGTTTCGTGTCGATATTTCTCCAAAACTAATTATAGGATTTCAATCAAAAATAAAAATTGATTTACTCTAAAAATTCCTTAGAACAATATTCTATCACGGATTTTCTAAAAATGTATAGCCCTTTTTTTAATGCCTATCAAAAATGAACGGTTCCACAAATTTATCATTTTCACATATTCAACCATTTCAATTTTTTTAATCACCATTGTGAAAAAACAGACACAGTTATAAAAAATCCATTATACGCTTTTGCAGATACCTTTTAGATCATAATAGCACAAATGTTACCATTTTATCTTGCATATATTTTCTAGATATATAAAAAATTACAAAAAAGAAAACAAAAACAATTGTACCCAAACACTTATGTTTATACAACTTTGAATGTTGAGTTCCATCTTTAGCACAGACAGATCCTGCAAAGCCTTAATTGTGATTAAATAAGTATCAAGTTAGAATGCATGTTTTTGTTATATTTGGACTAGAAAATTAGTCACTTTGTCATAATTGCACAAATGTGACTATTTTATCTTGCATATGTTTTCTAGAAATATGAAAAAAATACAGAAAACATATTTGTACCAAAAACACTTTTGTTTATACAACTTTGAATGCTGAGTTCCATTTTTAGTACAGACAGATCCTGTATATCATTGAGATCAATTAAATATCAAGCTAGGAATACAAATGGTTGTAATTTTTGGCCAAGAAATTTAGTCACTTTGCTAGGTTGTTTATTGATAAAGCAACTGCAATTATGAGTAAAAATAGTTTGTTTACGGGAGTTAAGACTCCGTAGTTGCAAAAGATGTCTCAAATACACAAAAAGTATCTAGTACATGAGGTGTATAGAGAAAATAAGTTGGATATCTCTAAAAAAAAAAACCACTGTAGAGTGTGACCACTATCAAAGGACTCCGACATAAAAAAAAAAAATGACAAGCCCTGCATGCACGTGCCAGGAGCTTGAAACTCAGACAATTAAGTATTTGGTCCATCCATACTGACTTGTGGAACCCCTTGACCGTGGGGATCGGAGAGGGTCATTTGAAAACCACCCCGGCTACGGAGCTTGTTCATCTCGTCTGTTAGTTTGCGTTGCAATTTTAAAAGAAATGGGAAAACAGTACACATGTGGTTATGAACCCAATTTGATGTTATGGCGATGATACACGGCACCAAGGAAAAGAGAGGTGCACCGCTGACAGAATGAGCCCAAATGGCTCGATCTTGTATCAATATTTGCGACATATATGAAAGAATGTATAAAACAATTATAATAAACTCATACAGAAAAGTTGAGAATAGGGTAATGTTTGGCCCTTTTGAAAGTTCTTGGTTTTAAGTGATTAATGGTGTAAAACAAGTATGTATACTCTCCCCTTCTCTGTTCTCTCTAGTTATGTTTGACCTAGTGGATGTGCTAAGTCACAAGAAATTCGGTTTACCTTACGCAAATCATCGTATCCCATGTTTATTGTAGGCAGACGACGTGGTACTTATGGCAGAACATGAACAGCAGTTATTTTATATGCTTTAAGTGGCTAATGATTTTGTAATTAAATGGGGGAATGACCTTCAATAAGGATAAGTCAAAAGTTATGGCAAATGGTAAAAGAACAGAGGTTAAAAAAAAGTGGATGTTAGGTAAGCAGGAGATTTTCGGATGTAAAGATTACACGTATTTGGGTATTATTTTCAAAAGAACTCTGTCAGATTCAGAACAAGTATATTTGAAAGTATTTTTGAAAGTATATTTATGTAAACACATACCTCAGTGAGAAAGGGCCGCGCTTGCGTGAATATATGTGCAGTATTCTGTCTCAACATGACAATTTAAATCGAGTCAATTTTGGAAATAGTATTTGGAAAAAACGTTATTGTACCCTTGCTCACCCATCGCAGGGCAGTATGGTTAAATTCCACAAAGAAAGCCCAAAATAAGGTCAATGCTATACTCCTTCGCAAGGGCTTTATTGCAGGTACGATCGTCCCTAGCGATGGTCGCCACATTTGGGGAACTTGGTTGGCTACCACTGAATTTAGTTTTGGACCGGATACGGGTAAGATATTTCCAGAGAATGAAATTTTGCTTGCCTGAAACACGGCTGTGCAAACAGATATTCAATGATCCGTGTTCTGGCTGTAGCGAAAATGGAATCAATATTTGGCCTTAATTAGTGAAATGAGAAAAATATTGAATAACACAGGTATGGACCGTGCCTTCTCCTCTTCTGATCCGAATTAGAGAAACAGTTATTCAAAGTTAAGTTTAGCAAGGTACAAAAAGGATTTTTACCAGGAAATTGATTGAAAGAAGCCCTTAAAATGGTACACACTCGTCAAAGATTTTACATTTGGTGAAAGTTATTTATTTAATGTCAAAGATTCTTAAGGAGCCCCATTAAAATTTGCTGCTGGCACAGGATGTTTAGGCCTTGGGGAAGATAAAGAAAGATGGGGGTTTTCGGACACACGATGCTGTGGTTGTAGGGAAAAAAGACGAGGATATAGCCCATCATATTTTGACCTGCCCCCTTTGGAACAATATAAGAATTCAATGTTTTAGATATATGGAAAAATGTTTGGAGGAAAAGAACATTACCATTGTATGGCAAAAATCCATGGCAGCATCTAGCATTAAGAAACTGAGTTATTTACTGGGAAATTTCGGACACAAATATGATAGAGATATTGGAGATTTGTTTTATCATACATGCAAAAGGTTTTTGGCAGAAGCATGGCAAACCAGCAGGGAACTGTCAGCGGAACCTCCTGGATAACTGACCGGCTTAGTGTATATACTTTAAATGAAGCAATGTTTTCATACTGTAAATATATGTTTTATTGACGCACCGTGGGTCGTACCCTGCCCACGTGTGCCCCCGCTGTAAAGGGGTAGTTTTCATTCAATAACTAATTATTATTATTATTATTATCATCATCATCATCAATCATCATCATCATCATTATTATTATTATTATTATTATTATTATTATTATTATTATTATTATTATTATTATTATTATTATAGAAATTGATGGACTCCTTAGACTTTATTCTAGCAGATTTTCTTCCTTTTTTCACTTTTCTGCAAGAGCCCCCCTCCCCCCGTCGCCGTTGTTTTTTCGTCTTTCAATTTATATCTTTGCATGTATAATTTTGTGCACGTGTATTGTGTGGTGTACACACTTGACATCATGTATTGTTTGGAAAAAAATACCACTGTGTGTGTTTGTTTTGGTTTCGCCAGTAAAGTAAAGTCCAAGGCACTTTGTTAGTGTACGTTGGTTTAGGTCGTTCGTAACCATTAAAATTAAAACCTCGAACATTTATGCGTCACTTCCGTTACATGAGCCACGATAACAATACTATTATAAATGAGAGGTACAGAGGAGTCAATTTTGGCTCCCGCTGTAGCTCACGGATAAATTTTGTGCTGACCGTGACCTGCCAACACAATGTGAATTGTCTCAGTGACAGGAATAGCTAAGATGTAAAATCGTTTTCTATAGCTGTTCGCCTGAAGGAGCTGGAACCGATATCGATATTATCATTACGCTGAACTTTTGTTCTTATTGCTTTAGGCTGGTCAATAGCCTACGTGTATACGCTGTCATTGATAAAAACGGGACTGACCAATGCTCGCACACAGCAAATTTGCTTCACATTGCACAAAGTTAAGGCACAAAGATGAATACCGTCTGTCCAAAACATGTCGTAACAACACTTTCTCGGCCACCAGTTGCCTCCCCAGCAGACCAACCTCCTTCACTTTACAAAATTTAACCCAACCAGTCAAAAGAGAGACACAGATCGAGCTTCCAAACAGACAAAATGTGTACTTATGAATCAAATTAGTAATCTACACAAAATGGTTATTAGAAGAACGATAAAATTTGGTCACACGACCAAGTCCAAAAGTACAAGCGGGATTTGTATAGACGCAGTTCTGTTTCCTAAATATTTAACAAAATATGTGTAAACTAAGCCCAAAGCCAGCCAGTCATTATCCTTTGGGGCAGATGGATGTTGCTTTTATGTTGTTGCCTTGATTGCTAGAGCTTCATTTGCATCAGGCTAAACGAAGCATTCAGGTATTTTCAAGGGAAAAAGTAAACATGAAGAATATTTTATGCAGATTATCCACAGGCGGTGAACTTTTCAATGTTCTTTTCAACTATAATAATAATAATAATAATAATAATAATAATAATAATAATAATAATGATGATGATGATGATGATGATGATGATGATGATGATGATGATGATGATGATGATGATGATGATGATGATGATAAATCTCTTCTTTGAATCTAATACTTGATGTAGTCTAATCGGCATGAGCTTGAGCCATGCCTTAGATCTGGCGGAGTCTTTGTTCCGCTTCCAAACTGAAAATGATAAATGAAAATCGAAAAGTTGACATATTTCAAGTGGTTGGTGTCAAGCCAAAGACACTGGATATATTGTCACCTAATTAACGGACTTTCCTATCAGATATCATGTAAGGATCCATTTGCCCAAAAGCCTGGAAAAGAGCCACTCACCTCACACGAAAGTCCGAAGTTGAAGTGTATGACAACGTGTAGCAACCACGTTTTTCTTCCGCAAGTGCCGAGCGCAAATGCTCAATGGAATAATCCAGTGTTCAAGGACTGGCGGGAAACGGACGTGCGGATACGTGCACTGCTGCGCGTTCCACATCTTTGTCCAAGTCGTCCTCGTCGACCTTGAAGAGAGCGTACGTTCGTCATACTGGCCTTTCCCGCACTTACCATGTACGGCACAGACGACGCCCACTCGGAACATTGATTGATGTGGAAAGAGCGCAATGAAGCATCACGCGCAATGGAACAATTGATTAAATCTCCCACACCTTATAGACATTAGAACCAACCGCATTGTCTGTTTGGTCATCGCGATCTGTCAGGAAGTAATAATTTTATCTTTCTTGATAATTTCAACAAACATGTAAAGGACGCCAATGAGCAGGTAACAATGAATTACGATTTTCAATGCATATTTTATCATGTCGCGTTCTTCCCTCATGGAAACGTCTTTCGAATTTACAGGATGACTGTGATTTTAGTGCTGCAAGATTTCCAACGGTTTTAGTACGTTGGTCGATTTTCTTCGACATACCTGTGTGAAGTTTTCAATTTATTCAAGTGTTCTGAGCGGCGTCCGACTAATTAATATTGCAGCCATTTTAAGAACATAAAAAACTCATTCTGCACATGTATGGCATGCCGGTCATTGCTTTGAAGAAATAAAACACTATAGTGCACAGAGTCACCTGCAGGGAAATAAGATAACTGTACAGACCGATGAACTCGTGGATGGAACGCCTCTGGGCACTGCTCTCTCTCTCTCTCTCTCTCTCTCTCTCTCTCTCTCTCTCTCTCTCTCTCTCTCAAAACAAAAAAAAAAACAAAAAAAAACAAAAAACAAAAAACAAAAAACAAAACAAAACAAAAAAAAACAAAAACAAAACAAACAAAAAAAAAAAAAAAAAAACAAAAACAAAAAAAAAAACAAAAAAACAAACAAACAAACAAACAAAAACTTCATTTGGTTCAATGTTTTCTAGGCCTCCCATCCAAGAATCGAGAAATAGAGATTTGGCCATGCCGATTGGGCGGGCTGGCGGGCGAGCGGACGATCTGTTGGTTTGCTTTTAGACCGAACACTCTCCGATCAATAACTTCGAGCATGGTCTGGAGCAGATATAGAATTTTTTTAAACAGGGGGCTCGGATATGTATTAATTAGAATTGCGAGGTCGCGCAGCCCCCGACCGTTTTGGGAGGGGGGGCATGGTGGAACCATTTTACAAAATCAAAGGGAAAATGGCGCACTCTGGAGCATTCTGATGGTTAAATTCATTAAAAAAAAAAAACTCACTTAAAGGTGATTAAATAGGCCTGTATATATTTTTACCCACGGTGATTGAAATGATTTTCCTCGGGGGGAACGGAGGTTTAATCGAACCTCCTACTTCCCAGCCCCCTTGATCCGCCACAGGTGGTAGAAACTGTCGGTGTTCACCTTCAGAGGGTCGATGATTATGCTTAGTTGATGACCGCGATTAACTTTGGGGTTGGCATGTCAAAGATCATGCTCCTGATGAGCTTCATAGTGAAAACGGTGAACGTTCATTCCTCAAACCTTGGAGGAATCATCTAAGCTCAAACTGAAAGGGAAATTAAGGTAATACTGGTTGCCATCTGATGGCAGATCAGGACATAATTGTGTTCATATATGCATTGGCACATTGTCGCACCTATTTCAGCTTAGTCTAATTAGGTCATGTTGTGTAAAAAGTCACACATGTGGCACAGGTAACCCCAGTTGTCTTGGCCGGCTCTACAAACAAGTGGGCATAGCAGGGAGGAGGTCCTTTCTATTGTTCCAGTCTCTCACTGAGCAGGATATATCCAACATTTCCAACTTTGCAAACATCACATGCACACTGTACAAAATCAAAGTGAGCCCCAATCAGTAAGCTTCAAAGATTCTAGGTGTGAGGGCAAGGGTAAGACTTATCCTAGCAATGCCAATGTGATTGACAGGATCTTATGATGATATCATAAGCTTGTGATGTCAAAGAAATTTAACCTTGGCATGGCATGGGATGGTTACACTCTCTCCCTTCCTGAAAACTGGTCCACTTTTAGAGATCTGTTTTTAGTACTCCTTTTTGCCTTTAATAGGGTGATTTATCATTGCCAGCAAATGACCCCTATAGATTTTGGGTGTCTCCATGTCAAAGGTCAAGGTCGATCATGATACATGTAACATAAAGACTTACCAACTAGTAGGATAAACAATAACTGGACAACAGTGTTACCTATTGGCTTCAAAGTTGGTAAGGTAAATGTCCGTAGTCGGTAGATGATCCTTATTTTGATTTTGGGGTCAGCAAGTCAACCTTTCGGTTCTTTTGACATTGAAAGCAATTAACATGGCATCCGGTAAATAACTTCAGAATGATTACACCTATCACGCTCAAACTAGGGAGGTCAGCAGATGACCCCTATTGATTTGGGGTAAGCTGGTGTGAGGGTAAGGTCATGGTGACCTTCACAACAGAAATGTGTACGGTTATTAACTGAACAATATTGATGACATTTCCAGTGTCTTGACTCAATTCAGTGTCAAGACTTTCTACCGTTTGCAACCAAAACTCAAGCTGTTGTAGTCCAGTTTGAAACACGAAACGCTGGCCAGAGAAGATCGCTAACTACATTTCACTTGTACCTGTATGACACAGATGTGCTCCCTGTCACGCGTATTAATGTTTCATTTTCAACCTCCTAAAGCCTGTTCTTGAAATAGCACGGAACAATTTCCAATCAAATTGGCCTTTACCTGTACAGAATTTATCTGTTTAAACGGACGTTTACTGCTGGACAGATTTATATTGCTTTGAACTGTTGTAGAACGCTGCAATGGACCGGATAGAACTTGTCAGCTTTCATCCAAAAACAGATTACCCAAATTTCCCCTGTGCAGCAAGTAGTAGCGGGGTTCCAACAAAACCAGCATTTACCAAATCCACACAGTTCTACAATTAGCGCCAATAACATGTTACATCTTAAGTGTAACTCGTCTCAGTTCATGGTCTTTTGAGACTTCATTTGCTGATGTAATCACACACCACATAATTTTGACAACATTTGTATACAGAAGCTTATGTGGGCCTCCCAGTGTGTCCAGAAAATTATCGCTGCTTTCCGCTTCAATTTTATAAGATATTTTTTGCTCTTCGCTTCACTTTCTTATAAGATGTTTCTTCTCTTCACTTTTTATAAGAACATGATTGTTTCACCTCACACTTTGTGAGAAAATATATGTTTTCACTTCACTTTTTATAAGAAGATCTGCCAATACCACTTAAGGTCACTTGCAGCGGTCACAGTGGTCCTTATCTCACAATGGCACCCAAAATGCTGCCAAAAGTGCCTCAATAAGTGTAGCCTTCACACTGTCATCATATGTGACACACCAGATCATTTTTTTATACAGAGACACAGCGACACTCTTCCCGAGCTGACTGCACTTTATTTTTCACAACATTTTAATATATTTATACAATTTTCTCTTTGCATTTTTTTCAATAAGAAATATACTTCGATATTCACTTGTTTATAATATAAACATGCTTCTTATAGTATTTTAAAATTTGTTGATTGGCTTCGCACACCTTTTAAAACACCAACTTCAGATTTTAAATCTTTCAAAATGACGATTCCACACTTCGCTTTTTACTCATGTAGAGGCATTCATATATCCAACAATCAAGTGCCGCAGTATCTTAAAACTACAAACTGTTATATTGTGCCATTTCAGGAACAGTCCCCAGTGCAACGAAAGAGACATACCTGAACTAGCTCATCTGAGAAACATTGGGCAGGGAAATACAATACTCTTCCTCCAGATCAGTTTCATCCATTCGTTTGAATGAACTTGATACGTTTCTGAATCCATTAGTAAATTTACAGAACAGTATCACACCTGGTAACTTCAGCGTTGATGCACTTGGCACTATAGAATCAGCCATAAAACACGTTCATGGAGAAATACACTTCATCATTATAAAACCGGCAGAGTTCTCACATAGTTGGCTCACTGGCAAGTTTAGATCACCTGTAAACTCCAAGAGACATTTTGAGGCATAACTACAGCCATGCCTTCTACCTCATCTATTTCGCAGATCACTGTGCTATAAATGATTAGTTCAGAAAGCCAAAGTAAATGAAGACCCCCAGATTGGACAGTATTTGATACCAGGTATGGTATACAGGTAATATTAATAAAATGACCCCTAAAGATAGGAACTGCTGCACATACAACGCGACAATAAAACGCTAAAATGGTCTTCTCTGATCATATGATCCCTGCTTACTAATCCTACTAATCTGGATTTATGCCTGCGTGGATTTTTTTCAGAGATGCCTGCATTATCGTCTCTTTGTTCGGAGTATATTTGATACCTGTTCTAGAATCAATATATGGATTTAACTCGTGCCAAACATGCAGAATGAGTCATAATGAAAACAGAAATAAACAGGCAATGAAAGTCACAAAACCGTGTTTCAAGTCGTAGTATATAACATAGAAATTAATATGCTCTAATTTAATCAATTTGACAACATGAGCAAGAAAACAAAATTTCTATTTTGGTCAGTATTTATCCAGTTTTCCCCAATTTTATAATTACTTTAAGACACACAAGTTCTGTCCGTGTCACAATCTCTAAAAACAAGCCAGGTGCATCAATATTAATACCCAGGTCCATCCATACATCATTTCTTACAACAACCAAGGTCATTCCATGTTCCCCTCTCTAAAAACGGCCCAGGTCCATCCATATCACCATCTCTAAAAATGACCTAGGTCCAACAATATCATAATCTCCTAAAACAATCCAGGTCTATCCGTATCATCACTTCTCACAAAAATTAAAACGATCTGTCACAAATATAACATTCCGAGATATATTTTACTTTATCCATTATGATTTTTGGATTTGAATTTGAAATGGGCTTTATTCACACAAATGTAACATAGAATACAGGCCTACAAATAGAAAACAGACGTCACAAATTAATGATAGCCATAAGGTAGAAACTTGAGCGGCTACCATCTTCCTAAGTATAATACATATCAAATACACAATGCATTTTCATTTGAAATTACAGTTAACCGTAACAGCGTACTGAGATACCGATATACATTCATTATGGTTGAAAACATTTTTACATGTAAACTGATGTATGAGTTGACATTATAAGAAACAGGTATGTGGAAAAAAGCAAAACAATAGGAAGGAGAAGAGAGGATAGGAACCCTTGCGTATGTATGTATGCTTGTTGCAAGGTGTTAGAAGACGAGTACAAATAAAGGTGGTAAACAAAAAATACATTTTATTTTTGATGTAGCGATGTACTCGAATAATTCACCATAGATTCTCGTCAAAGTATCTTCAACTACGCAAACATTTAACCGAAAATACTTATTTAAAATGAAAAAGCACACGTGAACACGTTGTTCTTGATTTGAAGTGCTGAAATCGACGTCGGTTGTGACACCATTAGTTACTAACCTGGTGGCAGCACCATCTTAAGCCCCCTGAATGTTTGCTGCTTGGATCCCTCCACAGATGGCGCACTACGCTCAGTCACACAAGGCTCCAGGTTTCACGCCAATAATTCAACCTGAGGAAACACAGACGAACAGAGCTACCACCTTCTAGTTCACGCAATGGATTATAAAAACATATATGTTTTATACACCAAAATGCTCGTAGGAATTTTTCACATCAAATAAACACCAGAAAACATGGGCACGAATGGGAATTTTTTCAGCAAATTGACATGGCAACCAGCTCTGCGTAGTACTACTTGCAATATCATTGCGCGCACACAGTGTTGACTCCAGCTCAACCACTGTGTATACTGGTGCCAGTGTGCATACTTTCATAATATTCATGTCAGCTCAAAGTATACATTGTTTTCCACTATCAAGCCAAAATCTGCCTTTCTGGTAGCAAATTGTTTTAAAACACGACCCCTTGCATCCCTCGGCCTCATATTTTATTGGCACTCTCCAATCATGTTACCTCAGCACAGGCATAATTACCCCCTGGAACCTCCATGAGGGCGACGGGGTATGTGTGTAATTATGCCTGTTATATATATATATATATATATATATATATATATATATATATATATATATATATATATATATATATATATATATATATATATATATATATATGTATGTATGTATGTGTGTGTGTGTGTGTGTGTGTGTGTGTGTGTGTGTGTGTGTGTGTGTGTGTTTGGAAGTTTCCAAATGCGGCTATAGGTAACATCAGCATTTTTGTTTTCTATAGGTTGACTCAATTTGCCCTTTAGTGCAATCTTAGTTTTGTGCATTCAAAGCTTTCGGTAATTCAACTTCAGATTCTGCACTTGAAACAGTTATTTTCTGACAAAAATGCAGGAAGAACACAAACAGCAGTTTGATTTTGAACTGAAAAAAGGAAACCAATGTTCAAAATTGTCAAAATGTTTAAAAACAAAACATGACATACAGAATCGCAACTTTATCTTCATGAGGAGGTGAAAGTGCACTACACATATGCAGTGGGCTGAAGTCATAATGTGTGCCAAGCGGCATATGTTATTATAGATATACAAAATTTATGTTGTCAAATAACCAATACTCAGCTTTTCCTTTGTAGACATGGGCAGATTAAAAATTATAGATAAAGGAAGTAACTCATGAAATATCTTTAGACCAACGTGTATGATACTCTGCCAAGCTGGTAGTGCTTAGTGCTGTGCTTTGTGAGGATGAGACTATGTTTGTTCATGTAGTATTTCACTTACAAAATTACCTTTTTGACTGGAATCAAATTTGTAACTACAATCCTAGATAATTCCGTATATAGTAGAAGAGAAATACCTGAAAAATTGAGATAAGAGAGGATTTTTTTTTGGGGGGGGGGAGAAAATAGGTTCAGACTGAACTTGGTAATGAGAAAACAGAACTACACAAATTGCTTCTTTTGCAGAACCAGCAAAGGATAAATATGTGTTTGATAGGCAGATCCTTATACTTCAATACAATAACTCATGTAAGGACAGATAATTGAGTAGTAAAATTGCAGTTTTATATATATATATATATATATATATATATATATATATATATATATATATATATATATATATATATATATATATATATATGTGTGTGTGTGTGTGTGTATACATATATGTATATATATATACACATATATATATATATATATGTATACATATATAAAAAGCAAGCTAGCTTTAACGAATCTGCTGCTTCAAGACACCTCGAAGGCTTGATGCACAGTGACAGCATGAAGAACAGCAAGCTTTCACGTCATGTCCCAAGCCACGATCCAGACCTCGACCTTCGGTCTTGAGCGTGAGATCCTTTTGACGTGTGAAAAGCACCTCGCGCCATAAGCATGTGAACTTGAGAGTTTGAACTATTTGGTTCCCACTGCCGTTTTTGCGCTACTAAAGCGCTGTTGCCCTTGGTTTAAGCATATTTATTTCCAAAAATACAATTAGGAAACAGGGCCGTGCCCTATATAAATCCCTGTTGCCCTTAGTGCCTGTGCAACACTATACGGTATTTTCTCTTTATGGATAAATTGTTCAAATTGCTTCTGTTCAGTAGTCATATTCTGTGCTATTAGTTTGGTGGGATATGGGGAACACCGAAATGTCCCCCCCTCCCCCCCACTGGGTCTCCATACAGGCATAGGGCCTACTGTGTCAGGGCCCGGCACTCGAAGTCAATATGCCCCTGCAACTCAAGCTGAGTTAATGCCTCAATGTATGCCGGATAGGCATTCTTGATTTTTGCTGAATAGACCTACCCTGTGGGTCATTATCCATAGCACTCTAACTCACATCAAGAGTTACAGTAATTCACACTGGCGTTTCTCATGAGATTTCACGCCAGAACCAACTCAAGGTACATTTCTGATCGATGAAGAAAGTTCTTCACGTATATTTGCAAGCTTGCATTATCACTTTATCCACTTTACATTTTTCACCACCCAGCCAGTAGGTGGGTCTAGGCCTTGCCAACAGAAATGCGAAATTTTTAGTAATTTCCTTGTTACTAAGTATACCCCTCGACCACCATTGCCTAGACCTGTGTGTCTGGGTCGAACGCCCAAGAGATTGAGTTGAGTTCATTCACTTGATTATTCCAAAAACTTAGCTGACGCTCCTGTGGTGCCATCTCTTGATTCCTATGGATCAGGTCGTGACTCCCAGTGCACATGCTCCCCAATCGTCCTTCCACTTTGGATAAGTGGTCAGTTCATTTCAGCTGTGAGAAAGGAAGCAGAGTGGTCGGGTGGGCTTCTCTGGTAGTCGAGAGGTAAGCATACTGACTAATACCAAAATTACTAAAAATTTCATGCATTAGTCATGTAATGTTACCTGTAGACCACCATTGCCAATTTACAGATGCAAAGGTGGAGAGTGTAATGTTACCAGCATAGTGACCACAAAAGACCACCGGGACCACAACCTGGGGGGAACCAACAGTCCATGTGAGGAGGTATCTGAAGGGAAAAACCTCAAAGGTATGTGGACTTGACGCTGCCAAGAGCAGAATCCGGCCAAAGCCTGGAAATCCAATTTACCCACCCGCATGGGACTGTACTGATCCTGCTGGAACTCACCTGCCAACATGATAGCTGTATGCTTCATGTGTAGACGCTGTCTGTTTCTACTCCTTTGGACCTGTAGATTTGACAGGACATAGTCGTGAAACTGGTGGGCACCAGAGGACTGGTGTATGTTTCCATAGGGTAACTATCACCTGGGTCAACTGGCTCTAACTGAGCCAGGACAGCAGGGCAGCTGCCTGATACAGGTGCAAGATTAGGTCAATTTAACAAAAGAGGCCCACTAAGCATTGAGCTGACCTGTAGGCTGCATTAAGTCTGAACCACAAGAGCGCCATAAACAGGAACACTGGCAGCCCGCATGGGAGTTGGAAGCCTAATGGACAAGTATCAGCAACCTAAACAAAGGAGCCTGTGATGCCTGCAAAGTGTACATGCCCTCCTCTAGCATTATCATGTTGTGCAAGTAGTGCCCAGTGAAAGGTGTAGACAATTGCCAGAAGCAGGCCCACAGGATGTCGACAACCATGACATTGCTCTTGCCAGGAGGCATTGAATGCCAGCACCCTGTGAGCTCTGGCTGAGACAAGCTCCAAGGCACTGGGCCTCTGCAGAGCAGTCTCAAACACCGTAAAGATCATCTGGTTAATCCACAAAGAAATTATGTTTCTGCAAACTTGCCCCTTATGAGGGTTACCAAGGGGTAAAATGAGGGTGCACCTCTGACCCCTGAAACCATCCATGTGTGAAAGGTACAAATGCAGTGCTCTCACAGAACCCAAGGTTCTTTCCTCTGGGAAAAGAGCAGTATCCATGGCATGGAAGGTAAAATCCTTGAAGGGTTTCAAACAGGCACTAGAATGGGGGGGGGGGGGGGGGGGTTAATAGAGAATTTCAACCTGGGATTATTCTGGTACTTCAGATAAGCATGATTTTAATTGTTTGTAGCAATCAAAAAGTTAAAAAATATTTTGCCTGACAAGCCAAAGGATTGCACTCTTTATTGCCACTGCAGAAATGCCAACTTGCTGATTTATCAGTGGGAAGTACTTGACAGGAGCTTGACAGCAATGGAAACATTTGGATCAGCCATCCCCTTAAATCTCGCAAACATCTTGACATTGGCATTGGGAGTGATCTCGAGCCCCTTGGTTATTTTCAAGAAATCCCAAGTGATGCCTCCATGTCACCTGGGAGTGGTCAGGCGACCAATGGATTCAGTCATGTGCTAAAGTGTCGATCTCGCTTCTTTGAGTCCCCGAAATGAGTATTGAGAGAAAACAAGTTTTCTACATGGAGTACCTGAGGTCCACTCGGGGGGGGGGGGGTGTTCTCTAGGTACTCAAACGGACACTTCTTCAACATGATTAAGACCAATGGAAGGTCCCACCATGGTACAACCGAAGGAAGTTTTGCAGCCTCAAATGCCACCTTGGTCTGCTCAGCCCACATAGGGCTGGAGAGGGGGGCTTCTGGAAGACCGGGAGCAGGGGACACAGTCGCCACCAACTGAGAAGTACACTGGCTGGAGGGGTCCTGAAGTAGAAGGGAACTCCCGAGTCTCAGAGCCAAGCAAATGCTGGCTCAAGGCAGAAGCACGACATTGCTCCACTATGAGAGTCTGCTCGTACTTGGCGGCAGCATCAGCAAGTGTGGAAAAAGATGAGACTATCCAACCGCGAGTGCTGTTCCATGCGGAGCTTGAGTTTGGCTCGACTTTCCAGAGAGGGAGGCAGGGCACCCAGCTTGAAGGCAGGAATCAGCAGGATCGCCAGCTACTCACCCCAAGATGTACCCATGAGAGGTGCAGGTGGCAAAGCTGGCACTGCATCCAGAGGCTGAGAAGGTGGCACTTGGATCTTTAGTTTAAACATATTCATTTATTTTATCACTGGATTACCCAATAGTACAGAGTATAACTACTCTGGGGGTTCTCTAGACATGGAGATGCACAAAATGATATAGACAAGACGCACAGGACAATACAATGTACAGACATGTGACTATGTACTTCGGCAGACATGCTGTAATACAATTTAACAAAAAACTCAATATTTAACATCCCAATCCAATCAGAAACATGCATAATACACAATAGACTTATAAACAAGTAAATACATTCTCAACACATTGAGCAACTGAAGGGAAGGATATAGGCCGACTATATTGGCAGATGCAAGATGCATACTGCTGGGCGCTGCTTAAGCACCCTGGCTGCATACTCACACTGCCACTGTGGAGCCGCCAGTGTGCCCAGCAGCTCGGGTGTTCCTTCCCACCTTGTCATTGTCAACCCCCCCTGTGGAGTATTGACCCATATGTGGGAGCATTAAACATGTATTCTTACAGACCTATTGGATAAACCAATGATCTGAGGTATCAATATGCAAATGAAACACTATGGACAACATGCTAATATCAAAGGTACATACATTGAATATATAAATTCACTGCAATGGTATATGCTGATTTCGAGATACATATGGGATAAGGTACTACTCAGTTACAATATGAATTGGTGTGTTTCAACAATAAAATTTTGCACTGCTCAGAAAATTACTGTATTGCATTCTTCTTTACTCCGAATAATAAGATACTACTTAGTCTGTCACTTCCAATATGCATGATAAGGTTTGGATTTACACAAGGGGCTACAAAGGAGTGATGATAAGCAGGACCTTCTTTCTTTCCTGGACATATTTAGGGCAGTAGAGACAAAAATGGTTAAAATCCTCGGTTGGGTGGGAGCAGGCACAATTGGGTTGTTGAATAATATTTACTTTATGGAGATCTGACTTAAGTCTAGAGAAACCTTAACATAACTGGATATGACGGATGCTAGCAAATCGCTGACCATGGGAGTAGAAATCCAGAGCAATGTCACTAGCAGAGTGACTTTGTGTTTCGACTTAAAAATCTGAAGCGAAAGAGAGTTGTGGATATCAGTGGGCAGATTGTTCCATAGTTTGGTGGCATCAGGGAGAAAGGCATTTTCAAACCGTTAGGTTCAGCATTTGAAGAGGCGAAAGTTGCTGTTAGGCCTATAGCGGAGCATCTGACCAGCAATGGCAGGGGCACCAGGTCACTGGAGGGGCCACCACCACAGGAGCCAAAGGCCCCGCTAATAGCAGAAGGTGCCAGCACTGACTTCAGTGCCTTCCTTTGAGCTCCAGCATGCCTGGACTTACAATCCGAGCTCTCAGAATCTGGGGCTTGGGAAGTTTGTTTCCAGGTTGTGGTGGTCCGGGATCCTTGGATTTATGATCCAAGTGCGTTCATCTTTGCTTCTCCTGTGGTGTCACTGGTTAAGACTCAAAGGAGTCAGATTCCAAACACTGGATCCATAGGAATTATGAGACCCTGGGACCTTCAGGATTTTGGAACAATCAAGTGAGTGAACTCAACTCCATTTCTTGGGCAATGGTGGTCAAGAGCTCATGCTACGCAACTGATTGAGGTTGGCCGACGCGGACCAAAAAAATCTCTGTTACAGAGACTTTATCAATATTTCAGGTTTGGCTTACCATACCCCTGAGATGTACCATGCTACAATGACGAAATACTGCCCAAAGAGATTTTTCCACACGAGGGGATAGTGGCCAGAACAATGCTGGCTGTTCTGGACCACAAAAACACAAGCAGAGGCCATGCAACCACACGAAGGCAAGCTTCACGACAAGCATGACTAATCCAGAATATCCCCATTGGGGGTCACCAAGCCATGTACATGTTCCTTGTAAGACTGTGGGTATCTGGACTCTTTCATGGAGAAATTTGTTCAAGAATGCCTATGGTACACAACTTTCATCCTCCTGAAGTCCACCCCCCAAAAATGTGTTTGTTATGTTATGGTATCCCAGGCTCCAAAACGTGTCCTGAAGGCCCATTACTATCTTTTTTGCTGATATGGCCATTTTGAAGAAAAAAAAAGTGCCTGTTGAACGTGTTTTGCTTTAAAACAAATGATACTTGAAAGTTGATGTATTTATTAGTTTCTGACAGAGATTCTTTCCCTTATACAAAGTCCCTTTGTATATTGTACATTACATTTCTTCAACAAATTAACCTTGCCTTAATACTAATCACATGGATATTTTGGACACTACCACTTGAAAATATCCAATCGTGACTAACTCTCACTGACTTGACTGCCATTTTGAAAATTGTGAATTCCACACGCAATGGTTTGTAAATAAAGATAGTAATAGGATGATCTAGTGTATTTTGCAGATATTTCAGAGCGTCATTAATGATACGATATATGCTGTTTATAGGGTTTCTTACCATCTACCGATTCTA